>NJDC01006402.1:253759-307885 GCA_002245475.1 Calephelis virginiensis | reverse complement strand
GCCAGTGCCTCCACTTCTTAAACAGACCCCTAAACCGGGTAATAACCAAGTAGTGGTCCGTGTTAAGAGTTGGGCCTCTGAAGGCTCTCGTGTCCATTAAACACTTCCGGCGGCGACTATCAACCAAGATCAAATCTATCATACTCATTTGATCATTCCTTCTCCATGTATACGTATGTATGTCCTTATGCTGAAACATTGTGTTAGTCACAAGAAGATACATATATTTAATATTATAAATACGGATTGTATTGAGATAGCCATCGCCAACTACCTAATAAGTAAATAAGTTCTAACGTGTATATATATTTATAATAAAATGTAGGAATAAAATAGAATAAAATGTATTGAATTAAAGATAAAATTAGGTTCAGGCTACTAAAAATAGGCAGCAGAACACTGAACCGAGCGTAACAAAATTTTGCTGGTAGGTACTTACTCAATGCTACGAAAAAGATGATGTGACACATCTTATCTCGCTCACCCGTGGGAGAGGGGATAATGTCAAAATGTAAATTGGGCTATCATTCAAAAACATGTAGTCCGATTTTACTTATTTGTTTTGTGACTTGTGCTTTAGAGACTGTCTCTTAACTTGATTGTAACTTTTTTCGAATTATAACTTTAGTTTAGAAATTACAGAATTACATTTAGTATAAGTTGAGCAAATTACTTGAAAGCTGATAGAGAAACATTTGAACATACAGGTTATTTTACTTATACATAAAAATCTTTAAGCCAAGTCCCCATGCATAGTAGGCAGAGATTATGGAGTCCTGAACTAACGAAGTTTTCCGGGTTGGCTAGTTAATATACGTTATTGTTAATGGCAATGGTAGAAGAGTTCACATAGAACGAATCTCAGTGCTTCGACGGTGTCGATGATCGAGGGAAAAGCGATAGTTTAGCGAGTACAAGGCCCTCAGAATACCGTTGGCGCGATCCCTTTCTTCGTGACGTAGCGTACGGTACTACGCTAGTGCTGACCCACTTATCGATACCACAAGGTCGATATATCTACCAATCATACATCGATACATTTGGGGAATATTTCCTTTTTTTTAATTCGTTCATTATGAAGTCAACAGTTTTTACATTAAAAAATATTTACTGAAGTAGTGCAATTTAAAGATTTCTAACTCAACTTTTATCGTAACTTTTTATAACAGAAGTAACATAGGTTATGTTTTAGGATTGGAAATCTGAAGTTATGGGAGATATCGAGGGTTAGGTAGAATTAGTCCATACGAGTACATACTGTGATATATTAGGCTTTTTATAGAAGAATCGAATGAAGAGACGTGGTTTCTTATGGCAAAACGTCAACGGCTACTCAAACCTATGTCTAGACTTTTTAAAATCTATTGACTTAATCGACTACTGTCTCTAGACTGGGATACTGTGGAGAGACTTAGAACGGTAGTACCGGTAGTAACGGTTTAATTAATTTTAAAATGTTTGGTAATAAATAATTAAACATTATTTATATTTATATTGGTATTTATATATAATTAAATAATATTTTTCATAAATATTAAAATATTTGCTCAGCAAATTATGATAGAATATGTTTATATACTTAAATGCTTTTGTAACATCTCATTTACACACATATTCCGCAAATAAATAATTTTCTTTCTTTCTTTCTTTCTTTCTTAGACTACCTGGTTAGGCTGAGAACCGCGTATAACAAATGACTAGACTATTTTACGGTAGCTAAGGCGTTATATTTACTAAACATACTATTTTTATGCGATAAAAAATATTAAACGTAGGTCCTAGGCATTATAAGTCACCGATAGTAAATCATGGTCATTAAAGGAATGAATTTTTGGCTTTTTGTCTTGCGGTCAAAGTCAATGCTATGGTGTAAAATAAATTCCATCGATAAGTCCGTCTGTCTCTACGCTGTGACGTCGCTGAAGCCACAGTTACCTCACCCACATACTGGCTGGCCCGTTACACGGTCGCGATCCGCGCGTGGGACCGAACAGAAAAAAACAACAGGTGCGCGCTGATTGGCTTAACCTTGGCTTTGCGTAATGGAAGCGCTTTAAGTTACCGCGTTAAGCAGTGAAGAGCGCGGCCAGGGGTTGGATGGGTGATCTCACTTACATATAAAAACATCGCCTCACGATTTATATTCGAAGTAAGCTCCAAAACTACTACATCGGTTTTCATCAACTTTTGAAATTATTCAACTTCTAGGATAGTTTTTTCTCGATGTCTTAACGGATTCCTTTGTAGCTGCTAAAAAAGTCATGAGCAAAAGTTGGCGTATAAAACGAATTAACAGCTGTGTGTGTAAAAATGTATCCGATTGTCGATAGGTTTGCCACCTATCACATTGTGGAACTAAGAAATACTAACCGATCTTTAGTGCCCTGGTTGTACCTCTGCCCACTTATAAGAATCTTTGTATAGATCTACGTAATTAACGCTATTTTAAATTTGAAAATTTACTTCAGTGATACGCGTAAAATTAACTTTTTTCATGAATTCTGTAAGTGGTTATTACATAGCAACTAAGATGAAGCTTTAGCATCTCTAGTAATATAGATAAAAACTATGTTACTGTGTTCGCAAAATTTAGTTTTTCTAATAATTAATAAAATCACTTGAGTTGAACAAAAACTTTATTGTGGTCATAATCACATTTAAACTTAGTTAAAAAAAAACATTAACTTCTGTAATTTGATTTGAAACCGCAGTTAAAATTAGATGTGCCTAATGGTTTAAAATAGCGCTTGACGTATTTTTGGGCTTTTACTTTGACTTCTCCAAAAGCTTCGAAAGCTAATAACACTATTATGCTCAGGGTTGACGGATAGGCTAGCTGGTAAAAGCTGGACGCCCTACCGTCAAAACTGCACGATTACTGCATCTTTCGTGTCTATAGATAGCCGCTTAATTCTTTTCATTAGGAAATCTAACTTTTCCATTTTAAGTACCAGACAAGCAGGTTGAATTTGCCTTTTTTAGTTTAAGGGTAAGAAGATTGTTATTACAATCATATTTACAATTATTTCAGCCTCCAGAAACGCACCACTAACATTTACTCATTATCTTTGGCAACAATTAGTTGTTTGCCTTTCTATACTGTATAAATTGTAATGAAGTTTTGTTAATTGTATTTTATACTTTCGAATTAACGGAGATTATTTCGTACATTGAACTTTTTGTATTATTTCAGTAAATGTTATTGAACTTACTTTCATGTAGTTTGCACTTAGCTTGGTGAAAAATAGTAAATAGACAAGACCAACTTGACACATATTATGTCAAATAATATATCCCTTAAAAGCTTAAGACCTAAGAAATAATATTTTTATGTTTTACAAAATTGGAAATATTAGGTATATAAAAAAGAATCGCCGAAATTCCAACTTCAATATATAATTTTCACCAGATTTAATCAATAATAATAATAATAATAAATCTTTATTTCACGTAAACCTACAAAAGGCACCTGTGACGCATCTATACAATAATAAATCTACCACCGGATGGGAACAATTATTACAATTTCTTAAAAAAGTTTGATTATATGTGACAGAAGACTTTTAAAGATCTTTGATGAAACTATCGATATTTTACAGTCACATACACGTTTCAGAGTGGATCAAGTTTGCATTTTTTTTGTTATGTTACTTATTGTCAGGAGAAGGTTCATATAAAATAAAATACTAGAAAATTGTAGGGAAAATGTAAAAAAAAATGCCTTGTAAAAGTGTACAAACTGTTAATATCTGTTAATGTCGGGCTATACGAAGTTCGCGGATTGGATGGTTTTAATATTAAATAAACATTATAAATATAGTTAGACAATCGAAATTGACGGAAGGATTTTGATAATTTGCATTTGAATTCCGACGGGAGAGTAGAAAAATAAAGATAATATTGAAAAAAGAGTAGTTTATGAGCTCTTCTTTGGCAATTCAATGACCTGTTCATGAAATAAATTTAAGATTTAGCGCAAGAAAGGATTTGTGAGATATGTATTCAAATATTTTAAATGTATTCAAATATTCTAGAACAGAACCTGGGCGAGGTGACAAGGACGTTTTTTGACTATAGCTTTTCTTTATGTGTATATTTGTCTGTTTGAAATTTGATAGAAAATCCCAAAAAGGATGAAACATTTGAAATATGAGGTTCAGACTTGTTTTACCGTGAACCATGTTTTATGAAAATCGAACATAGGTGAAGGTTTATTTTTAAGCGCCTACAAAAAAGGAGAACCGTTCGAATACTAATTTTTTTTGTATCTGAATCGATTTAATTTTTTTTATCTTAAAGACCATGCTCTTCAAATGGTCCTATTGCCTTTAAGTCTGGATCTGATGATGGGTTCCCTGGTCAATACATCATTTCTGTGTTCTTAGATCGTATACTTATTGAAATCGAAGTCGGTTTTTTTGCAGTTTTATTGTGCATGAAATTATTAATTTGCAGAACAAAGGCTGAGATTTATTGAAAATAATAAAATAAAATGTGCATCCTCCTAATATTATAACTGCGAAAGTTTGTAAGTTTGTTTGTTACTTCTTCGTGCAAAAACTGCTGAACCGGTTGTCATAATGAAAATAATTAACACATAAGATACTTTTGTCCAGAAAAATGTTCCTGTGGAAAAAATTACCACGCGGGCAACGCCGCCGGCAGCAGCTACTTCATTATAAAATCTACACCCATAAGCTTGTAACTGATCGCTGTATGTACATAAAAGATATTTGGGATAAACAATTACTGGGTGTCATTAATAACAAAAAAATTACAATTTATTTGTGCGTGATTTAAAGACTCGATATCTCATCGAAAACGATCCGATTCCAAACCAATTTATATTATTTCAATGCGGTATTGCAACAAACATTGTAGTTTTCACTAAAAATGTTGTAAAAGCTTTGTAACTAAAAAAGTTGCGACCATTTTAACCGACTTAGAAAAAGGAGGAGGGGTTATAATACTTATTTATAATATAATTATTAGTTTAAGGCTTGGCACCGACTTCAAACCTATTAGTAAATAGCACAAATAAACAATAGTTAGTATATTATCAATATTAAAACTTTCTCTACACTTTCTAGATTTAGAAGTCGGTTTTTTAACATAGTTATTTTTATAGATAAACGTCATCTTAATACGCGCAAACCCGCGGACACAGCTTATATTTAATATGAGTAACGTGTTTTACTGTACACTTTCATTAATCATTAAAAATATTTATTCAAATGAATGCGTCTAGACATTATTTACAGATCTAGATTTTAGATTATGCGTTTAGTGCAGTTCGATGAACTAAGTCTTTTTGAGGTTAAGTTAAAGACCACTATAAAATTAAGGGACCACGTAACCAACATGCGCTTACAACACTCTTAGAATAAACATGCTAAAACCGTCCTGGGCGATATTTATATGCCGTCTCGAAAATGCATTTCAAACCCCAGCAAAAAAGGTAAAATATTTTCCTTTGTTTTTTTATGATATTATAAAGCAAACAACAAGCAGACGGATTTTTAGTAAGAAATTCACGCTGCTAGAGACACCAAAGGTGGTAATGGTGCGTTGCCAACTTGAGGCCGGAATGGGCATCGAGCAAAAGTAAGTTTACCGGCTACCTTATTCTCCGAACCGAAACACGTCAACGGCAAGCACTGATGTTATGGCGGCAGGAATAGGTAAGACGGTGGTACCAATCCGGACGAGTTGCTGCAAAACTCTACCACGTAGTAACTAGATACTTTTTGTTTATAACAATATTAATTATAATATTATGTAAGTACTTTGTTAAACTAAGTTATTTTTTGTTGGCAAAAATTAGAGTGGTATTTTGGGATATTCATAATAACTTGAAGAGTTAAACACAGTTTGCAGATGTGCCCTCTAAGCCTAGTTTATGTTTGTGTGTTTTTTTGTTGAAATAAGGAAATTAATAAACTAATTAACATTATTTTGATTTCAATACTATGTATATCATTTTCTCTTGTTACAAAATTTACCTGTGTTGGTCCGGGCTCCTTTGCAGAATAGACCATCTGCCTTCCTGTGCCAGGCAGCTCGTAAAAGGCGAAGCTTACCGTCACTAACACCGTGACATCCCACTAGGTGGTAGAGTTTCGCAGCGACTCGCCCGAATTTGTACCACCGCCTTACCTATTCCTGTCACCATAACGTCCAATGCTTACCGTTGACGTGTTCCAGTTTGGAGGGTAAGATAGCCGTAAACTTTCTTTTGGTTGAGGCCTAACATCCCGACCTCAGGTTGGCAACGCACCATTACCACCTTTGGTGTATCTAGGCGGCGTAAATTTCTTACCATCAGGAAATCCGTATGCTTGTTTGCCTTCCATTACAATAAAAAAATTGCACGTACCTGGTAATCGACTCAGCTGGTATGTAATAATTGCATGAACTCTATCTTTGTATACAATTCACCGAAAAGGTTCGTTCACCCGGGCCACTTGAAATCAAGTTTTTTTAAGCACGCACCTTACGCCGTTACGTTGTTTTATTATTAAAATTTTACAGTTATTTACATAATGCTTAATTTACAAAACTGGTTAAACATATTTCTATAAATAAATTATTTAAAAAATCGTCAAGTGTGAATTGAACTCGCACACTGAAGGTTAGTTACAGATGTATCTGACGGACTCAGGGACGGATCTTTGAAATCGTTATATACTACAAAATATTTTCCTTAATTTTTTTTTAATTCAGTTTTAATAATCAATAACAAAATGGTCTGAGATCAGAACCTAGGTTGACACTACCGAGCTGTTAATAAGATAAAACATATTTAATAACAAATTTAGTATAACAGAAAAAACATTGAAAATAGGTTGCCTGAAAAAATCCTAGACAGAATATATTTTTTTGTTTTTTCAAAAATATTTATCATTATATTAAATTAAATTATTGTAAAAAAATATTTTTTTTATCATGTAGAATACTAGGTGGTAGAGTTTCGCAGCGACTCGGATTGGTACACTGCCTTGTCTATTCCTGCCGCCATTACGTCAATGCTTGCGTTGGTGTTTTCTGGATGGGAAGATAAGGTAGCCGGTATATTTACTTTTGCTCGAGGCTTAACATCACGGCCTCAGGTTGGCAACGTACTATTACTACCTTTGGTGTGTCTAGGCGGTGTGAATTTCTTACTATCAGGAAATTCCTCTGCTTGTTTTCCGTCCAATACCGTCGCCAGATATAAATAAGTATGTCGTTTCCAATTACTTTCACGGAATTGGATAACAGAAAAAAAATAGCATACACGTTGTTTTTTTGCGAACACATTGATATAGGGTTGCTTGTAAAAACTCGGAATAATAAAAAAAATATTATTTTAGTAAATTACTATTACTCATAAACTGAATTTGTTATAAAATATGTTTCATTCTATTATCAGGTCAGTGAAAATAGATAGGGGTTGATTTAGGTTTGAATCTACTATACTATAATACTAAAAAAATGACAATAGTTTTTCTGCTATCTATAATATAAAAATGAATTGTTAAATGTGTTGGTAAGCGCATAACTTCCGAACGACTGAACCGAATTGGCTAAATATTTTTCCTTATGTTAGTTGTTATCAGAAAAAGGTTCTTATGAAGAGAAAAACCTGGAAAATTGCAGGGAAAATGGGAAAAGCAATACTTTATTTTTCCTCATTCAAGCTGAACGGGATCGAAGTTTGCCGAGACAGCTAGTTTTCAATTAAAAGTATTAGTTGGTTTGATATGCAATGGCAAATTGGAGCTTAAATTCTAAGTTTGTAAAAAAGATATTCTTAATTCAAAAGTTGTAAATTTTCAGGAGAAAAAACATCGTGTCTCATTTATTGTCAAATTGTGCAAGGGCACGTGATGTTCAATAAAAATATTAAAAAGCCTTAAATAAAATTTAAAGATAATAAATTTAAAAAAAAAGTATCTGATATTGGCATGTGAGTAAAGCAAAATAAAACTTTAATAAAAATAATGGCATCTTATTTATAAAAATAATTCCCAATTCGTTTGGTCATCGCCTCATGCGTAAAAGATTGGATCTATTTAGCTAATTCTTTTTTGTTCTGTTCACTACTGGCAGAAGAAGATTCATGTGAAAAAAAACTATATTCATAGTTAGGACAGGTCGTCAACGTCAGCTAGTTTTAAATAACTAAGATTTGTTGAGATTATTAATGATAAATATTTATTTTGTGAGATATCGGAGCAAGTACTTTCAAAATTAATCATCTAAATTACACAGGTTAGACCTAGTAATGTAGATTAATCAGGGACAAGTTTCAACGCTGTTTCTAAAATACTCCTGATGTATTTCCGGTGTCGTAACGTCGGTGCTTACCATTTTCGTATTCCAGCTTTCATCTGTCTTAGTGAAATATTGTCACGTTCTATGTAAAGAGCTTCACCAGTCCCATTATCTTTTTGACGTCGAAAAATTAATAAAAAAGTGTTCTAGCAAATCGTTTATGTGCAGAAGAAATGCTCTTGGTGATAGCACGGAGCCTTAAATAACGTCAGCGCTTATCACCATAAGCAAACGTTATTCACAGCAACTGATGGTGAGGGTGTAGCTTTTCGTTAAGGCTTTCGTAAACGTAATTTAGAGAGGAGTGCCCTAGGCCAAACCCGATCGAAAGACAGACTGCCAATACCCCCTGTTTGCTCTCTGTGGTTTTTGGGTGAGATCAACTAACACAAAAGGCGTAACATCTTAAATAAATTGCCTAATAAACAATGTTGAAACTTATGCCTTTGTGAAATTGAATTTTTTTTATTTTGAAAAAAATGTGGTTTTAGTCATCTGTGTTTGATTCACATTGTACTAACCAATTACCTGTCTATATTTTGTACCAATATTCCAAAACTAGTAAATAGTGTCAATTACTACAAATGTCAGATATATTTGTTTAAAGGGTTACAAATAAGTCGTCCACGACCTAGACTATCGTACAGCCTAGGCTAGTACATGACCTAGCTTAGATCCACCTAACTGTGAAAGCTTGTGATGCGCATACGAATCGTGGCCTCCATAAAAAAACGTCTTTTGAATTCGCGCGTCGTCATACCTGTCCAAAGAACCGTAATAATGACAAATGTATGTTGCGCAACGTATTCGGGGTTCATTGAACGCAGTTCGGCTATCTCCCGTTAGTAGACGTGACTGCAGGCAGTTTTACTTTTAAATTTGCAGCCTAGTACCGCTACTCGATAATAGATGGTGTTGTCCGTTTCACTTTAGGTGACTGACCGGTTTAGTTTTTTTATTACAAAATAAATTAAATGCGGTTAACGGAATGCTTAGTTTTATTATTTGTTTAATTAATAACTTTCACAAATGTTTACGGTGTAGGTATTTATGTTTCTCTAAGGTCAACTTCTTTTTTAGTAGAATTATATTAAATAGATTAAGTACTATATTTAGATGGCTTATATGCATTAATAATGGGTGATTATTGAAGGTAATAAAGCGTTTAATTTTATACGCATAAAAACCCTTAAGTCTAAGTTATGTCAATCCGTATGTTTTAATTTTTTTCTTTTAATAAAAGTAATCCAGGCTGGCTAAAAATGACAAGATCGTTATAGAAAGTGATGGGAGGTAGGAGGATGTGTGGGAGGGTAATTTCGAAGACATAGGGTAGGCCGTATGGATTGTAATCTTTGCCACTCAGTAGTATAGTAGAAGAGTATATCTACCTCCTTATCTTTAAAGGCACTGGCAAATATTACCCATACCTACCATCATGATAATAAAAAAATATGTTAGATTTTAATACAATCACATTGTTCTAGCTGTCCCGGTAAACTGTCTCCTATCCGTTTAGTTTATATGGCAAATATTGAAACACAGTTTTTCCTAGTTTCCTCAAAGTTTTTCCCATCTTCTTATATTTTAAACCTTCCCTGAGCTTTCGCAAACAATTAAAAGTTATTTAAATTAGTCCTGTCGTTAGGAAGTTATGTGCGTACATGTAATTCAGTGACTAATTTTAATATATCTCTAGCTGCCCCGGCGAACTTCGATGAGCTCGGTGAGCTTAGATGACATTAACAGCTACTAATACTTAGTATGGAAAAAAGAAGGTCTAATTTTATCCATTTTCCTTGCAATTTTCCCGATTTTTTTCTTTCTAAGACACTTCTCCTGACAATAACTAACACAATAAAAAGTAATTATCAAAATTGGTCCATCCGTTCTGGCGTGATGCTAAAACCCCTCGAAATGGGGATTAAGTTTTATATATCATGCGGAGATATAGAATTCTGTGTCAATTTATGAAGCTCAATATTGTTAATAGCGACATCTATTGATTTTCCGTAAAACTAGTACAGATAGCTAAGTCGCCATACAATAAAGCAACAGTCATTCACTGCATTATTTATCCATGCTACCGTAACGTCAGTGTTTATAATTATATATATATATATATATAGCAGATATGTCTGTTAAAACGCCATCTTATTAAAAAATATTGCCTGTTCCTTGCCCGGCCAGGATCACCTATTGTTACCTATTTTTGCCGCGACTCTACCATGTTTTATATGCCATGAATTAGACTTTCACAATAGGTGTGACATCCCGATAAGCCACGGTTGTCTCATACCATCAGAAAGGCAAAAAAGAAATGCTGTGTGCCTTTGGTGCAATTTTTTTAGTAAGCTTAAAATTAATTCTAAACTTTTTTGACACCTAATTTTAAAGTTCAATAAAGATCGATTACATGATTATAATTTGATTATGTTGGGTATTACTACAGAACAAACATAAATCAGTATGAAAACTAACTACAAATACTCAAAACAGCACATTTACACAAGCAACGAGGCTACTAAGCGATTTCCGTCGTGGTGCTGCAGTCGCAAGTGCTCAGTCAATGATTATAAAAATATTTGTTAACGCGATATTTTTATACTTGATTTTTTAAATTAATGCTACGAGTTGAATCTTTAGATGAGATTAACCGACGCCATAAGATTACGTACTTATATTATTTGAAATTTGCGTAGTTATTGCAATTCGAAAACATAAAATTAAAAAAAAAATAACAACCCTATTGCTTCAATGGAGTGGAGGTAAGAATTTTATCACGTTTTGGCGCCATCGTGAATGAAGGTGGTCGTATTTTTTTCATTATTATTGAATTTCTCGTTTATATTGAGTGAAATTGGTTAATTTAGGTGTGAATTAGATTAATTTTGTTCAGTGAAAGTGCACAAATAAAATAATTATGAAGAAATTAGTGTATCGTCTATTTCCTCGATGCCGTCAAATCCCACTAGATGAGCTTGAGTAACGAACCCACTGCTTTACTCAAGACCCTGACCTGACATGATTTTGTACATAGTGACTAATAACTGTATATTGTATAAGAATTAAGTAATTTGACATTGGCAAAGTAGTCTTGAAAAAAAATCGAAAGCCATATTTATAAAAGAAGAAGAAGAAGAAGAAGAATTTTATCAACTAGGCCGAGTTTCTATACTATTCCATATTTGTTGTGGTGTATGACTCTTTTACTTAGGTTGGGTATAATTCTTAAAATGTCGACGGAGTTGTTGCTATGTTACAACGTGTCGCACTTACTGACATGATAGCGAAAATAATCATTTTGTTAAAAGTGATAATTTTGATCAGTCATAAAACACGTTTATTGGCATAAAATTAACATATTCATCAAGGACCGTTACTCATACAGGGAGGTCTTCTTAATAGGTTTAACGGTTAAATATCGTAGTCTAGTAATAAAAACGTCGATTTGTCTGTTGATCGTCGTACCAAGTTCGAATCCGAGTTATGTCAAGTTTTTATTGACGTCTCGAGGAGAGTTAACGTGGTCAACAGAGTTTCTGGCTTGTCCAGTTTATTATACTTACTTATTACCGTCTCTGTAAATAATTTGTATGAAAACGTTGAACAGCGCCTGTATTGGTAACTAAGAGAAACACTCCTAATTAAAACTTGATATTGTTTTCAAATATTGCTGACTCTCTAATGTATTGACATTCCTTTGATTTTTGACTTAATGACATCACAAGACTGTTGGAAAGAGAGGACAGTACATTAGAGAGAGAGTCAGCAATATTTGGAAACGACATCAAGTCTTTGTTAGGAATGTAACCCCCAGTAGTAATATAGCTTAATGGGTCAAAGTATGTTGTTATTGATACATGAACATATATTAATACTGGAGATCACAAATTATAAAGACTAAACTATCTGGAGATTACTCTCCTACATATCTGACTCTCTCTAATTTACCGGCCTCTCTTTGTCTGTGAATTAGAATAAGTTTCTTTATTCCACCGACCCCTCTCTCTAAGAGTCTTCTGATGTCAATTATCAAATTCAAAAGGAATGAAAGTTTGGCAAATGAAAGAGATTCAGCAATATTTAGAAATAGACATCAAATATTTGTTAGGAGTGTAATTTTCAGTAGTAATAAAGCTTCATGTATTGATAGCAGAAAGGTAGTGGTCAGACCGCATATCTTTGCCAAATAATGGAAATGGAAATATCACTTTATAGCAATTGTATTTTAAAAAAGCTATAAAGTTTTGATAAATAGTTAAATATTTGTATATCTACAAATACCCGCAATTTACAGAGGAGATCTCGTTTTAGTAACAGATATACAAGGCTGTTTCCCGGCTTCAACAACCTTTTATCCAGACAGATAATATATTAAAAAATATTTCAAACATTACAACTTATCGACATGTTTATAGGCCGGTGCAGTTGTAAAAAACAAAATGTAATGTATCATAAACACGTAGGTTTTGTCTGGCTTTACTTTACATTTTTTATGCTAGTGCTATTAGCTTACGTATACGTACACGTAATTCACGAACTCTTACGTAGTAGTATCATTTCTTATCGATTTATAGCACCATAAGGCCAGTGGTCGCCACTGTCGTGCCCCGGTTTGAGGTTAGTATAGCCGAAAAGCTAACCAAAAGGCTATGGTTGGCAACGCTTAATTATCATATTTAGTGTATACCAACTTATGTTCCTAATGTTTAGGTGATCCGTCTGCGTAAATGCCATCGAAACGTGTATCTGTCTATTTATATGTTTGGAAATATATTTGTTATTTAATTACGTTTATGTATCATTGCTTAATCCAATCTTAACAAAATGTAACGTGTAGGTAGCCATGACTTGGAGAAAGTAAAACTAGTACTTATATTCATCATCCCTACGAGTTTCTTTTGAGGTAGCTAAATAACTTGAAAATGGATTAAATCGGTAACAAATATACAACTATGAATCCCATATTTCAAATGAACTAAATTTAAAAAATAGGGTTTACACTATTTCCTTTTTTTGTCAATTGGTAGTTTTTCTTTAATATTACAGTAGGTGCAAATCAAAAGCGAAAGCATTAATGCTATGTTTACTACGAGTTTCCTTGTTTTGGGCAGTTAGATCATACTAACTTACATAATCAGGGAGGGTGAGTTAGCAAAAAAATGTTTTGAACGAAAACATTTCTATTATTGGCCGTCTCGTTTGTTAACGCCATGAACCGCAAGGTTCGGGAATCAGAACTGAGTCTCGACGAGAGTAGACATTTTTGTGATGGACATAGAAGTACAGATATATATGTCACATAGATATATGTACTTCTGGATTTGGTTTTTAATAAACTTATGCCAGTATCTAAAAGTAACATACATATATATCTTCACGCCAAGTACGGGGTAGGCAGAGAGTATCGAGTGCCAAACCTCATAATCCTGACAAACCTCTCTGACTTCCTTCACATTTATAATCCTTTTCAAGCAAACACGCCGGTTTCGGAGACTCTTGAGTCCACCCTCGTATAATATCCAAGTGATCTGATCGTGGAATGTCAAGTGTCAAAACGAATATCAATTTTTTAAAGTTTATTTTATTTTCATTTGCTTACTTTAGAATTCGGTAATTTATGTTATTTGTCCAAGAATATTGATTCATATTGATCAACGATATGTATATTTTTCTTTAATGAAAAGCGACATTTAAAAAAATAAGTTGCTATTTATTTTAATAGCAGTATAAATGCATGGACAAACATTATATCCGATGGTCCATTATTACGTTGCTAATATCTAAGGAGGGCTCCCTACGTCCGCGTCGGGCGAAGACCTTGGCCTAATGTATGCTACAATCAAAAGATTTGGTCTGCGACCGGATAACAGCAAACGCTTGACGTCGTAGCGCGGGGTTACGTCGTAGCACAGTACCTAATAGGGCGTCCTGAAAACTGAGGCTTCAGAATACATGCTGTAGTCACAATCATACTCAGAGTCGATTCTTTTTGACATCAAGCTTTTAGTTTTTAATTTGTTATTTATTAATTGTGAAATGAATTCTTCAGTCTGTATTTATTATGGTATTTACACTAGGATTTCTATACATTTGTGTCTCTTCTATACTGAATGACAACTATATCACAAACGTTTAAATTGGATTATAAGTTAGATAAAGATAGAGAAAGAAATTTGTTAATGTCAAATTTGCCATTCTTAGACAAGCTGCTTTTTTTAATTCTTAGTCTTATTGGCGAATTGATTTATTACCTAATTACATTTAGAACGAATATCTATTCCTTATTAAAGTGTGTATGACCATAAGTATGTAATAAAAATACTTTACGACATTACAAGACAATATGTACACGTAGGTACTAGCAGAGGTACAACCGGGGTATCCACTAGCAGCCGAAGACACTAAGTCTCACAATGTGATAGGTAGCACACCAAGTACGAGTAGACCCACATCCCATCCAAGGCAACTATTTTTTATTAAAAAATTGAGAAAACCTGTTTTCTTCCGACCATGGGATCGATTTTTTTTTATGATATTGGAAGGCAAACAAGCAGACGGATTTCCTGATGGTAAGAAATTCTCGCCGCCTAGAGACACCAAAGGTGGTAATGGTGCGTTGCCAATCTGAGGCCGGGATGTTAGGCCTCGAGTTAAAGTAAGTTTAACGGCTACCTTACCCTCCAAACCGGAACACGTCATGACGTCATGGCGGCAGAAATAGGTAAGGCGGTGTTACCAATCCGGGTGAGTCGCTGCGAAACTCTACCACCTAGTCAGATGTCACGGTGTTAGTAACGGTAAGCCTGTGCTCGCCTTTTACGAGCTTCCTGGCAGGAAGGCAGATAGTCTATTCTGCAAAGGAGCCCGGACCAACACGGGGAGAATCGATCGAGGGGATCGATACCGGGACCTCATGGAGTCAAGTCTAACATGGGACTGTTACAGCACAGAGACGAAGTTTATGAATGATAAACTAAAATATTAATATACCTATTGTTCTCGCAGTTTTTTTATATTTTATTAACAAGTTTTCCTGAGACACAAACAGCATTTTACATTTGTAAAAATCCTAATCCTTCAGTTTGGTAGGATTTTGTAGGAAAATTCTCGGAAATCTTATGTCGCTGTTACCTTTTATGTTGTTTTTACTTAATTCATTAAAAAAGATTAATAAAATAATATCCAAATAACATTAGTAAAGTAAAAGTAAAAAAAACTGTCGCGGCGCCTGTCATGCTGTATATTACAATATATATCAGTTATTACAGAATTTAGCTTTTTAGAATAAAAAAACTTGCCGTTTTACCGCTATCGCTTTCTAGTGGTTACTGTATTTTTGTATTTTTTTATTATGTTATAGGGAGGCAACAAGCAGACGGATTTGCTGATGATAAAAAATGCCGTCGCCTACAGACACCAAATGTGATATTGGTGCGTTGTCCATCTGAGGCTAGGATGGTCAGCCTCCTGCGTGAGTATGTAAACCGGCTACCCTACCTTCCAACCGAAACACGACAGTGACGAGCATTGTCATTTTGCGGAAGGAATAGGTAAGGCGGTGGTGCCTATAATTCCGGGCGAGTCGTTGCAGGACTCTACCACCTAGTAGTTGTATGCGGTTAGTCAGCGAGAAAGTTCACAGGTTTCCTAATAATTGATTATAAAAGATAATTGTAGGTTTTTGAACGATGAATAGGGTCTTTCGGTTACTGGTATATCTAAAGGCTACTCGTTACCACTACAGACTATCGACTGAAATAAGGAAACGTAATCATGTTTTATTTCTGTCTGTTTGAAGTGAGTAAGAATACAACAAGACTTTTCAAGAGCTAAATTGGACACGTTTTTCAAAACCACTATTTATTTCTTTGGGAGTACGACAAGAGAATCTTTCCGTCCGACAAGAAAACAGAAAAGTGACAATTTTGGGTTATTAGCTGTTTGTTTTTTAAAAGAATAAATATTATCGTAAATAAATGTACACGTGGACTCAGTATACGACCGACCTGCGTTAAGTGTCACGTCAAACTCAAATGGATACATTAAATCTTTTTGATGGGAGTGAGAGAAGAAGTGGCAGCAGTTTTTTCATAATTATCAAATGCCAAGTACACATGGCGTGACCCTTATGGACTTTACAATTAAAGTCCATCATGCCATCTTATAAAAAAAGTAGTTTGCCTTATAGGAGTAGAAGTTTGCATGAGAAATCAATTATTACTATTTTTTGATTTGGAATAAGATTAAGAAAAATTAAAATATGTAGAAATATTAGGTGGCAGGCTGAAAGAAGTTCAACGGGTTGGCTAGTCTTATGGACAAAAAATCCCCATTTTAAAAACAATATTCTTAACTAGGAAAGGAAAATGTATGTCTGCTCAACTGATAAAATAATAAAATTGCTTAATTTATATGATTGAGACGTAGTAGTAGTAATTCTTTTATATGCATATTTCTAATAACTAATACTAAGTAATGCCCCTAATATAAAAGCGGAGAGCCTACATGGGCTTAAGCTCATTTTGCTACATTGTGAACTAATATATATAATATATAGTATATAGAATCAAAGTTAAAAGATTGAGAAGCATGAGTGAGACCTATCTCTGTACTGGATTCATTTATCTAAGTGATGTTTGCAATACATGGAATATATCTTAACAAAACGAAATACATAAGCGAGTTAAAACTTTTTTGTTGACGCTATGTAAATACATACGGCGGCGTGGCGAGCCCAGGGCCCAACATAAATTCGATTATATGCTTTTTCGTCATTCCCGAACGATCGAAGTCCCTTGAAAGGGATAGACAATAGTGTTAGAGGAGGATAAACACATCTTACTTTATGCGCATGCGTAGGCACGTGTCGCCAAATATAGGATGGTTTACAGGAGTGCGATTTCAGAGACTGGTCGTAAGATTTTCAGTTGAGTGTGATATTTCATTATTTAATCAATAATATGTATATATCTTTCTTGATACCAAAATTTGGTGAACAGCTAAGTATATTTGTTTGTGTAAACAAACTATGTGTGTAACTAAGTTAACAGTTTTAAGGTACTATATTAAAAAAAATATTTGAAAATCATATTTCGAAAACGGCTATACATTTTCCAAAAGTGTAACAGATTGTTTTAATACATTAATAAACATGATGGTAATCTCAAACATTTCTTCCCAGATCTTATTGTCATTTTTAAGAATGTTGTGAATTGTTTTAATAACTCTTATTATGTGAATATTTGAGTAGTGGTTTTAAGAAAAAAAAATCTAATGATTTATGACACATTTGAATAAAAACTTAAGTATATATATATCTATAGTGTGCATAAAAAAATAAATCTTGTGACAAATCGTCGGATTAGTTTACGGAAGTAGACTCCTAGATGCTCCACTGCGCGGCGTAGCGCTACGCGTCGTAGGCCTCACAGTGGCTACGACCGACGGCCGCGTTCGCGGACCGCGCTCAAAAAATCTAGGACACTATGTCAATGTGTCCCTAGGCCGACCTATAAACAAAACCTTAGCGCGCCTACAGCTGGGAAACATGTGAACAGAGTGCCTCAATTATCACTGCCAGACGAATTATCAACGCACAAAGAGTATCAAAAATATTAGAAGTATGTTGACCCCTGACCCACTTACTATGCAACTGCGCGTTGCAGTGCAGGCGAGACCTCGATAAGTGTTCAGAATACAGACCCTATAGTGTGATAAATGTGTTCATTAGTCTTTAATTAAGGAATTCCCGACTGAGAAGAAAGTCTGAGATAGTGTTTGAATGTGTTATCGATAAGAATCAAAATGGCGGGCAAAGACAATACCTTGGAGGGACAATTGACTCATGTTATACAACATCATATGTCACAGCCAGGAACCGAGGCACAAGTCAGCGTTCACCAAGTACAAAGTCCATCGGGCAGTGGCACGAAACGACATCAAATTATTATCGATATTAAACAAGATATCGATATCGATGAGCTTTCAACAAGGTCTTTGGCAGAGAGTGTTATGGAGACGCTTGGCGCTCGATCTGCTGCCGTTTATATCGACAATACTCAAGTCCCAGGCGAAAATGATATGGAATCTTTGACGACTGTTAATGTTATTGTGGCGAATGATTTGAGTCAGACAGCACCAAGCCCGCAAGATGAAGACACAGAGGTTATAGAAGATAGTCAACCGGCGGAAAGTACAGGAATATTACCAGGAAATCGGATTGCTGTTGATCGGATCGTTGAAATGACTAATGCGAGCACGAGTACATCGACTGAGACGACGACAACGAGCACTATATCGATAACAACAGCGGCCACCACTACTGCGTCAGGTGGGTGTTGTAGTTTGACGCATTTAACTATCGACTTGTCAAAACATTTACGCATTGACATGTATTAATTGTTTGCTATTTGTTTAACGACATGTAATGGAAGTTCATAAAATAACTAATGATATAATTATAACTGAAAATGTTTTTACAAAAATAGCTCGATTCAATTTTAAAATAACTAATTTAAAGTTTTTGTTAAATATGGCACTAAATCACAGGATTGTCAAACTAAGAATGAAAATTGCTTGACAAATAGAAAAGAAAAAGGTATAATTCGAGTTTTTGTTTTATAGTTTTTAGGTGATTACTCCTCTGAAATGGCTAGACGGATTTTATTAAATTTTTACGAACATTTTGTAGGAATGAGAATAAGTTATATACTTCATATCGCTAGGTAATATGGCAGTACAATCGCCTGGTCAGCTAGTTTTTTGTAATTTATTCACGTTGAATTTAAGAAATAGATTAAAATGATAAAATTAAAATTAATCTACTATTTATAACCAGTAAAGAATATATTATTATTCGTATTTTGTCACAACTTTATATTGATTACGTGGATATGGATATGGATCCCAAATCAAGCCAAGCCTGGGAAACTTATATTAAGTCTGAAATTAAGCCCGTTTTTCTCTGGCTTTACAACATCGATGTACGAGTATATTTAGGTCGACAATTTCAAACTCGGTTCGGGTTTTACAAAGAATTTACACTTCACGTATTGGGGAATTGTTAGGAAGCTAATTGTCCATAGACTTGTTGGTCTGCTTTTGAATTAGTGTTCACGCCTATCGCTACTGGTTCGATTCCCGAAAGGAATAGGTATTTGTGTGATAATCATACATTTTATTATGGTATGGGAAGGCAAACAAACAAATGGAATCCCTGATGGTAAGAAATTGACGCCGCCTAGAGAAAACGAACGTGGTAATGGTGCCTTGCCAACCTGAGACCTCGAGCAAAAGCATGTTTACCAGCTACCCTTATCCTCCGAACCGGAACACGTCATCGGCAAGCACTGGCGTTATGACTGCAGGAATAGTTAAGGCGGTGGTACCATTCTGGATGAGTCGCTGCGACACTCTACCACCTCGTCAGATGTCACAGTGTCAGTAACGGTCAGTCTATGCTCGTCTTTTAGGAGCTGCTTGACAGAAAGGCAGATGGTCTATTCTGCAAAGGAGCCTGGAACAACACAGGGATACATGTTTGTTTTCTTTGTTATTACTCAATTTATCTAAGCATTTATGCATGGGGCACACTAAAAGTTTTGCATTTCTAGCTAATTGGAACTATTTGAATTTCGAATTTAAAACGTTGCAACCTTCTTAGTAATAAAAAAAACAACTGGCGGGAAATAATTTATCAATTGTTTTTATTACACATCAAAGTTCTACATACGCAACGAAATTAAGTCGAAAAGATTTAAGAGCGATGATTTTTTATGATTTTAAAAGTTCTTTTTCTCCGCAAGACTGTGTCGCTCGTCTTCTTTCTTTACATGACGAATTTCGTAAAGGGCGGCCTTCAACTGCCGTCAACGAAAATAATGTGGCTACTGTTAACAATTAATGAAGAAAACTCCCGGATTACTTATGAGACAATTCGAGGATTATTGGGGATAGGTATGAGCCAAATTCAGAAAATTTTACACGAATAATTAAAAGTTCGGAAACTTTGTTGTCGTTGAATCCCTAATGAACTGATAGCGGAGCAGAAGCGGGCTCGCGTGAAATGGTGCTCACAGATGCCACTGAAGTATGACCACGAACATTCTAATGCTGTTCATGACATTGTCACAGGAGACGAAACGTGAAATTATTGTTTTGAAACCGAAAAAAAAACCAATATCGTGAATGGGTGTTTGAAAATGAGAATAGGCCAACAAAAGTGAGACAGGCGAGAAACGTTAGTAAAAAAATGATTGCTTTTTTTTCTCAGCTACGCTTCCCGTCTTTACAATTTCACTTGAAGATCAAAAGAATGTTAATGCCGAGTGGTATTCTACCATTTGTTTACCCAGGACGTTAGAAAAAGTTTGCGAAAGACGAGCCAAAAGCCGCATTCTCCTACACCATGATAACGCTTTTTCACACACGGCCAACAAAACAAAGTCAGTTTTAGCTTCCGAAAAAGTACATCTTGTCACTCATACTGCGTATAGCCCGACCTAGCACTCTGTGATTTCTGTATTTTCCCCAAAATCAAAGATTTGATAAGAGGTTTTACTTTTACCAACTCCGAAGAAGCAGTGATAGCGTTCAATCAGTACGTAGAAAACAAGCCTTCAGATCTGTGGTCCTCCTGTTTTAAAAAATGGTTCGATCGCATGAAAAAATATTTAAAATGTAGAGGAGATTATTTTGAAAAGCAATAAACATAATATTTTGGTCATAACATGTGGTTTTTTAAGTTACGCAAGACTTATAGTGTGACCTACGTATATGTATGAATGTGTTAGAGTTGTTCACACCCATAGCATATGTAACATAATTTACTGATTTTGGGATCTTGTTGATCTAGATATATTTATTCTTAACTTGTTACCAGTGACAACTTAAATAGGTCGATAGATAAACACAGACTTAAAAAATGCAAGTCGGTTGTGAAAACTTCTTTTTAGTTTTTATATATGAGTAAATACCTATATAGCTGTTTTGTGCGGATCCAAACTATCAAGATTAAGTACTCGAAATTTGGTAGGTTGGTATTCTGTAAATTGCTTTTACAATTTAAAATAAAAACAAACAAAAACATCGGGAGCTGTACTCGATATATCGAAATAAAACAAATTCATTTGCTTCATTAAACCTATATTTGCGGTATATGCGGTCTTTAAAAATAACTTTGAAGTTTGAGAGATAGACACTACCAAAACGGTAAAATGTATCCCTCTTGTCTCTAATTTTTAAAATAAGATAGCGAACAATCTAAAAGATGTGTATTCTGCAGATCTTAATGAAAACTGTCCACTGAAAATAGTTTGAATGACATGCCTGCAGATTCTGAGATATAGCGCATTTTCATAATAAACACAGATACAACTTTGCAACTTTATTTGTCTACACTTCCTAATCCATTCAATTATACGACGCTCGAGTAAATTCTTATTCCTTATCGTGGACTTTTTAACTAAATAGATTTTAGAATATATTAGTTATATTGACTAACAACCAGAACACTGATTAGGACATATAACAGAGATAAACCTGTGTATTGTATATTCAGAGGATATATTACGCGTAACCAGACAATGCTTCTTTTTAAAGAAAGTAAGGATTTTTAATATTGCGCAAGAGACGGCAGCAGCCAGTAATCTCTTTAACCAACTCGTAACAACGGCCTTTTTGAAATAACAGCGAACAATACGGTAGACGATTCTCTGATGTTCTAATCGAAAATGTTGGGCAATGTTTACTTTAATTTTTGACGTTTCCTTTTTACGTTGCGCTCAAATATACTAAATCTATGGCTCAAATACTAAAAATAAATGTATCAGTATGTCATTAATTCACCGTACCTTAATCTGTTGCGTAAAACTCGGCATTTGATTTGACTCTAACGCCATTTTATACGAAAGACCTTAAACTACTACACTATAACCATCTTGATAAACACAGGCTAAAGTAATCCAAGGTTCAACTTAGTATTCGTATTATAGATAGGCTTTATTACACTATCGAATTTATTGTTACTTACTTTTGGTTTATTAACAAAACAGTAGAGTTTATAAATAGCTGAGGTTAATAAGATCACCAGATATTTTCCAAAACTTAATCCGACGAAATATAGCATATACCAAAAGTAAGTCTCAAAACGCTCTTTCGCACTCTGGGAATTGAAAAGATTTTGATTTTGAATATTCATAATTATTAATATTGTAAATGAGAAATGTGTTTCTGAATAAAGATTTCACGTTGCGCGTTGTAATGAATGTTTTTGCATGGTTTTTAAACCCGGTACATCCAATCCGTATAACGTTTGTTATGTTCATGTGGAATTTATGAAATAATTCGTATTGGAAGTGGCTCTGCTTGGGAGAATACTCTCCTGCAGGTCCACCTGTAAATCGTACTTAGGAACCATAAATGCTATGGCTTTTTTTTGCATTGTAGGTTTGAAAAATATCATAAATAGATGTCAGTTTTGGGTATTTCAATTTATATGACCGCCTCGTTGTTCGAGGGCTTATCGTACACGTCTAACTCCACCGTGAGAATTATTATATTCGATTTCCGATTGCATTTAGATTGCTTTTGGGGGTTTAGGTGTTTATTTAATTTATTCTAGTATCTATTTGATTATTTTTATGTATCAGAATCGTTAACTAACACCTGTAACACAAGCATATAATTTGATTACTTTAGGGTTTGTTTTAATTTGTGCACCTTGTGTTGTTGAACATTTATTTATTTAAATGCAGATCCTCTCGTCTGCTGCAAAGCATGACCCAATATCGAAGCGTTATCCCGTAGGAAAACTAAACAACTAACATGCGGGCTTAGGTACATCTAGTATAAAATCCAAACAAAAATATTTAATTTGTAATTTTCCGCCAAAAAAATGTTTGCGTATTATGACGTAACAAAACAGGCAAAATAGTGCGCTAAGAATGAATTAAACTTACCGGAAGCTTAAACTCCCAAATATATCCAGCTCCACACAACACACACCACTAAACTTTTAGCACCAGTTTTTAGTAGTGTGTGTATTGTTGGTGCTAATAAAAGAGTTTAGTGGTGTATGTTGTGTGCAGCTGGATATATTTAGGAGTTTTAGCTTCCGGTAAGTCCAATTCATTTTAGCGCACTATTTTGCCTGTTTTGTTACGCCATAATACGTATACATTTTGTTGCCAGAAAATTGCAAATTAAATATTTTTATTTGGATTAAGTATGGATTTCCGCAAAGTAACGCCTTCTTCTATCAATTTACATCTAGTATTGATAAATACGAAATATGAAATCTTTAGGAGCCTATACGTAATATTAGCAGAAAAGATTATATTAACATCACAAATTCCCACGGGTTGTTGTTTGTACCTTACATCACAAGCCTTACTGTGTTGGCTATCGATCGTCGCTGGGAGACTGCCTTTGATAAGAAAGTTTTACAAATCGGTCAATAAAGTTTTAAAACAAAAGGTTCTTCTCTATGTTAATTGCATGTCGTCGTTTCAAGCATTAGAATACTTAAACATAAAAGACAACATTAATTATTTGTTGCAGAATTGAAATATTATGGTTTGACAACCTTACAGACGCTTAATTCAATATAATATATTGAATCGGGCGTTACTTTATGGAAATCCATTCTAAAACTTTGTGTCTTTGATTTGTTTTCCTAAATCCGCGGAGGAAACATGGAGAAAAGTTTTCTAAGTAACACTAAAAGTGACAAACTGGATAAATACTAGTAAACCAGCTCACAGATAGAGTCCGAGCTCAGAAAATAATCCAACTACTTAAATCCTTCGTTAGCTTTGTATAAATGTCATAAACAAACAGCTTATTCATAGATAGCAAATAACCACTCAAACTCAAATTACTTTTATTTTGTAGGTAAGGCATCTTACTCTTAAAACATGTCAATGTTACTTACCTAAATAAAGTTATTCATACACAATCTAAATTACCTATATCACAAAATAAACTTAACAATAATTATAATTTAGATTATTATTGACATAGTGATAGTATAATAAAATTATAACCATACAGTGGGTACATAAAAATAAAGCTACCGACTTTATATTTATCTACCCAATCCATAAAGTTACATCTAAAAACATTTTGTTTCCCCAAAAATTAGGGAGAAATATCTAAATTACCAATGTACGACAATTAATTGTATGTTTTTAATCATAATATAGGTAAGAAAATCATGAAATAATAATATTTTTTTTACTAGGTAAAATAGATAATCAATTTGTTCGACATTACGCATCTTATTATGGTATTTAGTCTCAATCACAATGTGATACATACTATAATATAAGTATTTTCACGCCCATATCCCGGAAGAGGTAGGCAGAGATACAACCAAGGCACCTACGATCAGCCGAAGACACTAAGTCCCACAATGTGATAGGTGGCAAGCCTATCGCCAACCGGGCACATTTCCAATCCCGACCAATATTTTTTTTTATTAGAAAATTGGAAAAATCCAATTTTCTTTTTGTTGGTCGACCCGGGATTCGAACCCGGGACCTCATGCAGTCAAGTCCAACACACGGACCGCTAGACCACAGACGCGATGACTATAATATAAACTAAATTTTACTCCTACGTTAGTCAATATTTGTTAATAAGATGGAATATATCCTATGTAGGGAATAACCTAAGTACGCAAATCATTCGAGTAACGAGTTTCAGTACTTTTTCTCAGACGAGTTGTCCGTAGACCTTGAACTTGTGGACGCGAATTGAGAACAATGTCAATGCTCGTTCTAAATAACTATTATGTAATTTCTGAAGTGTACAACTACACTGTATGGAAATAAACATTAAATCTAAGCTTAACTTGAGCTTCAACATTAAAACTCCTTCGCTAAGTGCCTTTGAATAATAATGTGTTTTCTTTGCCGTTAACATGGTGACTGTACTAACATTGTATATAATTCCAGGGTGTTAGTGAGATACTAAAAAAAAAGTTTTTTGTTTTAGAGGTTAGGACAAGTGGTAGACTGATCCATAACGTGACCATTTTTCTTTAGTATATCAATGCTTTTACCATCTTTTTTTTTAGAAGGTAGGGCAAGTGGTAGACTTATCCATAAAGTGACCATTTTTCTTTTGGTTTAAAACGGAATTTGTTTTAAACCGAAATTGTTGAAAAAGTTGAATTGAAGAAAGGAGGTTTTCTTTCTTCCCTCGGGCTTAATGGATGTATATGCCATACATAAGTGAATATATTTATTAAATTGGAAAAATTATAAATAATCTAAAGTACATACAGATAGTGAACATATTTGCTCATTTATGGTCGTACTAGGTGCGTAAGGACGCTCATAGCCCGCAATACTTGCACTGCAAATACAGCGCTTTGGTTACGAAATGAGGCCTAGTTCCAACAAATTTTCGAGATATTTGAAAAACGGTGCATTTTTACACCTCTGGTTTATTTTGGACAGACAAAAAGAAAATGCGATGTCTCGTTGGAAACGGGGCGTCTGGTCACGTTACTTATGAAAAAGACTATATCCAAGCCTCAGGTTACTAATCTCATCAGTTATTCGTACAATTAATCAATCAAATAATCTTTATTCAATGTAGACAACCATACGTCGACACTTGTCGACGCCTAAACATTTTTTTAATATTGGAAGGCAAACAAGCAGACGGATTTCCTTATGGTAAGAAATTCACGCTGCCGACAAACACCAAAGGTGGTAATGGTGCGTTGCCAACCTGAGGCCGGGATGTTTGGCGTCACACGTTACACCGGAAACCAGAACACGTCATCGGCGAGCACTGACGTTATAGTGGCAGGAATAGGTAAGGCAGTGGTACTAATTCGGGCGAGTCGGTGCAAAACTCGACCACCTAGTAGCACTTAATACATCTTAATATTAAATTGTACAAGTTTTATACATAACTGCATATAAATTGTGCTAACGACTAGGAGACATATTCATTTTTATTAAATGAATAAATGTTAAATCGCCTCTATGGTCTAGCGGTCCGGCGTGGAATTGACTTCTTGAGGTCTCGGGTTCGATCCCTGGGTTAGGCTACAAAAAAATTAGAAAATGTATATTTTCAAATTCTAGTAGAAATAATGTTGCCCGGGATTGGATATGTGCCCGATTTGCTCAGTATTTGCCACCCATCAAATAGTGTGACTAAGTGTCTTCGGTTAGTCGTATATGTTCTGGTCATGCCTCTGCGTATTTCTAAAATATGGGCGTAATGATATTTTTTATTGAAATTATTACTTTAATATCATTGTGCAGCACATTTTTTATATATACATTGCAATGCAAAATACTTTTCCATAATAAGACATTGAATAAATGAATAAAAACTTAACAGTGCACCACTAACATACCTTAACACAAATAACTAATAGTTTTAACACTGGGTACACATTCACATGATTGTTATTAACACACAAAGGTGTTAAGTACTAACACTAATTAGAGATCTTTGCTAGACAACCCTTACAACACAGAAACAAAATATAACTATTAAAATTAAAGCAAGGACAGTAACTTAAATAAGGTATAAAATCAATAAGAATATATTTTTAGATAAATCACTACATAATATAAAACAAAGTCGCTCTTTGCTGACTGCCCCATATATCCTTAGATCTTTAAAACTGTGTAACATATTTTGATTCGGTTTTTTAATAGATAGAGTGAATCAAAAAGAAGGTTTATAACTGGTATTAAACGTAGAAAAACATAGAAGTTTATCCACCCGTGCGAAGCTGAGATTGACTCCTATTAAGTTTATAAGTAGACAATATATAAATATACGTACAAACATACATATACGACACATATCTTTTATGTAAAAATGTATCTACATGATCGCATTCCCAAAGAGATGGACAGAGATACAACCAGGGTCCACGACTAGCCGAAGTCACTAAGCCCGATATTATGACAGGTTGCAAACCTATGGCTAATCGGGCCTATATCCATACCAGGAAACGTTGTTTTTAATAGAAAATTGAACGTATGTTGCCCGACTTATGGATGGGGATGGATACTCGGCAACTGGGAAAGTCAAGTCGAACGACAGACCACTAGACCACAAAGACCACATAATCATATTTATTTATATCACTCTGTCCGTGCCAGTTATCGATCGCCGCTGTGACACTGCCCTATAATAAGACAGTGTCAGATTTTAGAAGGCGGTTGATAAAGTTGTAAGACAAAAGCCTCCCCTCATACGTTAAGGGTATTTCACTGTCAGTTGTGCACCATTGCTATATTCCTGATGTATTATAAAATATACATGTTTGTAAACATAATGTTATAATATATCTGTTGCCACGACAATCGTGCAACTTCCGGTACTGTTAAGTTCCAGTCTGAAGGGTAGGGTAGCCTATAGACTTACACAAATGGCCTAACACCCCAGCTACAAGAAACCTAATCATCTGTTACATCTGTGATGCATATAGCCAATGGTTATCTCTTGTCACCAGCAGATGTGAGTGATTGTTTTCTGAACTCTTACATAAAAAAATAAATAAAGAAACAACATTTCTTATAATCTATAATCTTTATTTCTAATAAATCTGTGAAAGAATGAATTTATATATTGAAGATATTAAATAAAAGAGGCAGCCACCTTAAAATTGGTAGCGTAATACATTTCTAGTTATTTTAGTATTCTGTCTGTCTGCCTGACTGTATCCCGACCGCGATTCACGCTGGAACTACTGTACCGATTGCAACGAAATTTAATAAAGTTATAGGATACTTTTTACCCCAGTCACTAATGGGGTTCAGGTGGGAGAGGGGTAAAGTCAAAATGCAAATTGAGCTCTAATTTATTAACGCGTACTCCGATTTTGTTCATTCTTTTTTTGTAGTATGTATTTTATAGATTGTTTTTTTTTTGTTTTTCAAGTCACATGTTTTGTAATTTATACTCAGCATAAAGTGATCAAACAATTTCAAATCCGAAATGTAGAGAAACATTTGAATATACAGGTCATCATAAATATACATACACATCTTCACGCCAAGTCCTCTTGCAGGATAGGTAAGTACCGATTGACAAGTGAACAAAGTTCACCGGGTCGGCTAGTTGTATTAATAAAGATTGTTGTAAGATCGTAGTCGTAAAATGTCTGTTTAGCCGCCTTATATCACTGTAATTTTACACGTCGGTTAACAAAAAAAAAGTAAAACAAAAGGGCTCCTGACTAAGACATAATATGTGATCATATTTATTTATATCATCCCTTCGCGTCGGCTATCGATCGTCGCTGTGACACTGCCCTATAATCATGTTGTATAATCCTACGGTCGTCTGACTTCAGTTTCAGTCGTGTTTATAACTTCGTTGAGGTAACACGCGTCAGTTCTGGATGTATAAGAATAGATTTCCATACTATCATAACCGTGCTGTTATAAATGCAAATGTATGTCTGTCTTTCTTTCACATTGCAACTGAGCTATGTTCTTTTCTGATGCTATTTATCCTGATATTTAAACGTTTT
This sequence comes from Calephelis virginiensis, assembly GCA_002245475.1. Lineage (NCBI taxonomy): Eukaryota > Metazoa > Arthropoda > Insecta > Lepidoptera > Riodinidae > Calephelis > Calephelis virginiensis. The sequence goes on along the minus strand of NJDC01006402.1, from coordinate 279,048 downwards.
AGAGTTACTAGTACTAAATAGCTTTAATATGCCGATGTACGCACGGTCAATATCTAGTATATAAAAATTGAAGTACCATGAATAGTAATAAGTAGTATTATAATGAATCCAATCTAATTCATGTTATCTAATTTATCATTTATTCTGTAACATTACCTGATGTAGGTGGAGACATACAGCAATTTTTTGAGGCACGTTTTTAGCATAGTAAAGAGGGGGTTCCTATAATATATAGTCATCTATAAACCTAGCGGCAAATGAAAACATTTTTGAAACATTATGGCTTTGAAAGAACTCTCAAGGAAAGAGCTTATTTATACCTGCAACTGTGAGAGATTTTGCAGCTGTTGTGTGAAGCACACTTATGAATCGCTTGTTCTCTTGCCTTCTTTCACATCATAAGTTTCAGTAGCGTAAGAATCAGCATGAAAGTTCATTATTTTTTAATAATTTGGTATTTGTATCAGAAGATGGTGCTCTTTCATTTAAATTTCATACAATAGCCGGTAATACGAATGAATGCATGATATGAATGAACGAATGTGTGAATGTATCTATGAATTCTTTATTTAAATATTTTTTCTTTAGTTAAATTACCCAATTAAACTTGCAACGACGTTAACACAATTATGTATTAACAACAGCATACGATTATAGATTTTAGTACACAAAAGGCAGTCTTATCGCCAAGCAAACTTATAATATGTATTCATTATCAAAGTGCAAAAATTCTTATTTCAGAGTTTTCAATCGGACAGTCTTTATAGTAGGTTTTTCTTTTAACAAACTTTTAATATTTTGTAATTTGCTGGTTTGTAGCATACATACTTAAAGTTAAAGACAGTAAAATATTGCGATATAATAATGAAGTCGGAAGACGGCCATTTGAACTCCCAAAATTCCCAACATTATCCGATCATGATTGGGCTTATTTGATGCGTCTTCATTAGTACTTCTCGAGTCTACTGTTGAAAATACATAACAACGAAAATAAAATAAAACTTGTCCAAAAATTTATTTTTGTTGAAATTTTATACTTTTTAATGACGTTTTTGACAATCAACGATTCTATTTCGTACTTTACCTATAAATATGTATCTGTAGTTACGTTTAATATAACAACGAGGCTTTTCACCCACACCGTTTTGATGCTTGGACATCTACAACTATTCGATTTGCACAAACGTTCTTTATACGAATAGTAAAACAACAGCTATCTGGATAAGCCATCATCACTACATAGTATAAAACAAAGTCGTTTCCTTCGTCCCTATGTCCCTTTGTATGCTTAAATCTTTAAAACTACGCAACGGATTTAGATGCGGTTTTTTTAATAGATAACGTGATTAAATAGGAAGGTTTAAATGTATATATTATACCCGTGCAAAGCTGGGGCGGAACACTAGTACATTATATCTCATAAGATTTAAGGTACGGATTTTTAGAGGGTCTTAAGAAATCGGTATCGCAGTAGCAGCTAATTTGTACTACAGATGTTTATACGCCGTGGTGATTATTTTTTGTTAGGTAGCCTGTAAGCCAGTTTTTTTAAATAAAAATACAGTCAATGTTGTGTATGATGAAAAATTTAAAAACTAACAGCTTTTGCCATAATATTCATCACTTGTTTTACCCCATGTCTGCTCTGGGGTCCATAGCAGAATACTGACCAACTGCTTTCCTGCTAGGCAGCTTATAAGAGGCCAGTTCGTTTTTCACTAGCACCGTGGCTAAAAGTAGGTGGTTTACAGCAACGTCCCAAATTTGTCTGCTATATTTATATAAGTCAAAGTCAGTACAACCTATCATTTCCAGTCTGGAGGCTAAAATTATTGTATTTCAGCCTCAGATTGGCAACGCACCACTAACTGTCTATAGGCGACGTGTATTTCTTGCCACCAGGAAATCTGTTAATTTTTTCCGTGTTGGTCCAGGCTCCTTTATATAATAGACCATCTGCCTTCCTGCCAGGCAGCTCGTAAAAGGCGAGTGTAGACTTACGTCAGTCCTTACCATTGACGTGTTCCGGTTCAGAGGATAAGGTAGTCAGGTAACTTACTTTTGATCGAATCCTAACATCTCGGTTGGCAACGCACAAATCCGTCTGGAAAATAATAAAAAATTGTATCTTATATGAGAAACAAAAGTCATAACTCATATTCGTAGCATTAAAAAATGTTTCAACTAGTACGGTCATGCAACCATAACTGATTAAAACGCCGTCATGATTCTCTAATGAAAGCACATACAACTTTAATTATATATTTATGCTTTTCTTATGGATCAATCAAGTTTTTTACCAATTCTGTTCGCTAGTTTCTGAAAGTATCTTCACGCCCATATCCCCGAAGAAGTAGGCAGAGGCACAAACCAGGGCTATCAAGACTAGCCGAAGACACGAAGTCCCACAATGTGATAGGTGGCAAGCCTATCGCCAACCGGGCACATATCCAATCCCGACCAACATTTTTTTTATTAGAAAATTGGAAAAACCAAATTTTTCTTTCTGTTGCCCGACCCGAGAATCCAATCCGGGACCTCATGAAGTCAAGTCCAACACTTGAACGGCTAGATCACAGAGGCATTTTGATTTGTGACATGAATACCCGTCCAACAGCTAATCGATTTTAATATTTTTTTAGAAAGATAGATCTGAGATGTTTTTTTTTATGACATTGGAAGGCAAACAAGCAGACGGATTTCCTGATGGTAAGAAATTCACGCCGCCTAGAGACACCAAATATGGTAATGGTGCGCTGCTAACCCGAGGCTGGGATGTTAGACCTCGAGCCAAAGTAAGTTTACCTCCTTTACCTTCTTTATCCTCCGCAATGGAACACGTCCACAGCAAGCTGACGTCATTATGGCGGAAGTAATAGGTAAGGCGGTGGTACCAATCCGGGCGAGTCGCTGCGAGACTCTACCACCTGGTAAGATGTTACGGTGTTAGTGACGGTAAGCCTATGCTCGCCTTTTACAAGCTGCCTGGCATAGGAAGGCAGATGGTCTATTCTGCAAAGTGGTCTATTTTGGTGCCACATTAATTTTATCAAGACGATCTCACCAATAATCTGGTCGTCAACATAATAAAAATTGCATTAATAAATATAAAGCCAATACTGTTAGTAGGATGTAAATAAAATGTATGTGGGACCATCTCGGAATCATTAGCTTTTAAAAAAATAATGATCAAATCGCGATGTGGTACCTAATCTTCTTATCTTTATATATGTAATTCTTGTGTTCATGGGCTTGTCACTAAACTCCTTCTAGATGACTGGAACGATGTTGATAAAACTTTTTGTGTGTGTTCAAGGGAATTCGAAAATGGTTTAGATTCACAATTTGGTCTCCTGGAAAATGTTTTTTCAATTTATTTTTTAATAAAAAGTGGTTGTTGATTTTGGCATGTTTCACATTGGACCCGACAGACTGCGCTACTATCGAAGCATTAATGTCAAGCGATACGAAGTTTGCCGGGTCAGCTAGTGATATATAAAAATCAATTGCTGTTCGTTAGTCTCAAAAAAACTCGAGAACAACTGGACCGATTTGGCTAATTTTAATTTTGAACTATTTGTGGAATTTCAGGGAAGGTTTAAAAGATAATATAAAAGGAAAATCTGCTAAGAAAGTAGGAAAAACAACATTTTAAATTATCCCATACAAACAGAACGCGTGGAACGAAATTCGCCGACACAGTTAGTGATAAGCTGAAATCGGTTTTTAATGTGCATAGTTATTGAGCTTACGTTCAGACAAACGGCGGGAAATTTATATTCTTAAATGTTAATTGATTTTGACAAATTAACGTTACTATTATAAAAAATATTCAGCTGCTTCCAAATGTTGTTATGGAAACACATATGTATTAACAATATGTCTTTTGTCAGGATTTAATTCATACCTTTGAAATTGCTTAACCAAACTTGATTAAATTTGTGAAAGAACGCCCTTGGACTAATTGATTTAGTTAGTCCAAGGGGGTTCTTTCACAAATTTAATCAAGTTTGGTTATCCAACTCCAAAATATTAATTGATCCAACTCCAAAGTATAAGTAATTCACCTACATGCACAAATAATGCGTATTTTCCCGTGGGATTTAACCTTCAGATTTGCTGTTAATGGGACCATTAGGGAGTGCATTCTCTAAAATACAAAATTTTTATAAATATATAGTTAATCGCGGTCAAACTACAAAAACCGACTCCAACTATTTCTTTGGGTACCATGTTGCGATTTAATCATTATTATTTTAAAGATAGCAAATGGTTCTAAAATGGTCCCCACATAAAAATGATCAACATTTTACTAGCAGTTTTTGAGTGACACTTACAAATGCATAATTTTTTCACTTATTCTGTCATTGATGCAAAACTTATGTATTAATAAAGTGTAACTGAAACCTACTAGGCGGATTATACTAAAACTAATATGGACCACCTCTGATTCATAACTTATCTTTCTTAAAAAGGTCCATCAAAATCGGTTAGCTATTGGCCAATTAATCGCGTACCAAACATACAAAAAAAGCATACAGTCGAATTAAGAGAACCTCCACATTTTTTGATTCGGTTAAAAATCGGTTTAGAAGTGACGAATAAATATATTAACATACATTCAAAAACATATTTAAGAGGTGAACATAATATCCTCCTTTAAAAAGTAAAGTATTGTGTTGTTCCGGATCAAATGATATTTGTATACTAAAATACGTCGAAATCAGCAGAGTCGTGTAACAACGTACACATGCAACTTTCCTAAGATTTTTTTGCGTTTCTATTATATGAAATTGAAAGGTAAGCAAGCTAATGGATTCCCGAAGGAGATGGCAAAGGTATGGTATTAAGGCGAGTACTGACGTTACTTATGGTGACATCTGTATTTTCATGTCGTTTTTACAGATACAGCGGCATCTATTGATTACTTTCTGTACTATTTACATTAGAGACTAACAAAAATATAAAAAATATTTAACGTTGTAATATTATCTTATAAGACCCATGTTTATATTACAAATCGATTACATATTCCTGATGTTTCTCGGAAGTATTATTTTCTCATTATAGTGTATCTGTTATGGCGCCATCTGTTATGGAGTAGCGACAACACTTTTTTCTAAGTACCGTTGGAATACCGCTACTGACACACTTTTCGCTCAGCTGATGTCGCGTTCGTATAATGACGTATGTAGTTATTTTTATGTGTGCGGTTGGATCCGGGAGTGTTCCGTTAGGACTTAGGTCCATTACAGAACTTGTTTTAGCTGTAAATGCATGTTTATTTGCGGCTTAAGCTTGAATGATGCGTCTTTTAAAGAGAATGTTTAAGGCTGAATAGGAGACATCTTTGGCTTAGTGTGATATTAGAAAAGTGTTACTCAACATTGAGGGTTTTTCATTGTTGTTTAGAACTTTCTTTATAAAAAAATATGTTGCTCTTAAACATCGATTTTCAAGTTTGGGGAATAAGGGTCAAGTGTCTGATTATTTTTCTCTTTTGATTTTGCATCAGGGACGATATTTCATTGTAGAGCGATTTGTCCCACAACATATCTGTCGTTTTTTGCGGTCCTTTGGGTCTAATCCTATCCTATCGATATTATAAATATAAAAGTTTGTATGTTTATTTGTTACTCCTTCACGCAATAACTGCTGAACCGATTTTCATGAAATTTGAGAGCCACATAAAGGATAACTTGGTTTGACACAAAGGATACTTTTAACCCCGAAAAAAAATCCTGTGGGACCATAAACCACGCGGGCAATGCCGTAGATAACAGTGTGATTATAAGAAAGTGATGTTAAAATGAAAAAGGGAATGTTACGTTGGATTGAACATGTAGAAAGAATGTGGAATGAGAGATTGACAAAGTAGATATACACTGCCAATGTGGATGGGTGTAAGTACCCGGGGAGACCTAGGTTAACATTCCACGATCAAATCTTTAGGGTTTTATCCGATGGTGGTGTCAATAGTCTTCGAAACTAGGTCATTTGTGTGGAAAGAGTATTGAGGAAGTTAGGCAGGTCTGTAAGGATCATGACACTTCTCTCTTATACTCTCTGCCTACTGCACAAGAGCCTTGGTGTGAAGATATGTATGTGATTATCAGCCAAACTTACAGCAGATTATCTATACCAGTTTCTTCAATTTTGTTCTCTCGATCACCTGTAACTTTACTTCTAATAAACCGATTTAAATGAAACATAACCAAATAATCTTTTAGATTTTTTATGGGTAATAAAACAAAGAAATAATGATACAACGATAATCTCACCTATATTTTTTATATTTTCAGGTAAGTCGGAGACATTTATTTAATGAAAGCCACGTCTATCACTTGCATCAACGAAATCACGAAAGTAATGGTAAGTTTATTTCTTTTTACTTATTTGTACACCATTTTAATGTATAAAATGTTCACTTATAAGTACCAAAGTCAACCTTAATGTGTGTAGCATTCTTTTCTGGACCGCCTTTTAGCATATAAAAAAAGGAAAGATGCTGAATATAAAAATCTAGCCCTAAATGTTTTTGTTTATTTATAAATACCTAGTATATTGTCTGTTAGTATAGTTTATCACATTGTGGGACTTAGTGTGGTCGGCTAGTCGTGGGTGCCCTAGTTGTGCCTCCGCGTACCGCTTCGGGTATATAGGCATGAAGATACTTTTAGTATAGTATAATAGTGTGTTGTCTAGTAGTATGATATACATAAATATAGTATAAATAATAAAAATCCTTTTTTTTTACGTGTGGAAAATCCCCCCGGATACCCACCGCTCTCGGAGGAGAGCAGCGGGTTATGTCGGACTCGAACCGACTAAAAACCACACGATGACCTTCCTGCCGCCCGGCAAGGAGCGAGATGGGGTCGCGTTGGCATTCACCATCTCGCTCCGCGGCTACGGCCCGGTCCTCACCGGGCCTCCTGCCGCGCTGAAAGAGGAGCGACTCCGGTCATTGGAGTCGCCCCCCAGGCGTGCGAGTCCGACTCCCCTCAGCAGCCCCGCATCGGAAGCATTTTGAAGGCGGATGAACCGCCTTCTCGTTGGGATCGTCCTCCCGGGCCCGCTCCGCGGTCTCCTTTTGCGTCATGACTTCGTCGCAAAAGGAGACCACCGCCTGCCAGGACCTGTCACTACCGAGCATGGCATTGAATACGCTCGGCAGCGAGAGGTCCTTTCCTACGATCGCTGAGAGTACGCCGCTGTTGCTCGAAGGCGACGCACTGTCCCAGCGTATGGGACGCCGTATCTTCTGGCGCCCCGCACTCGTGGCAGGCGGGGGTTGCCTCCCGTCTCGCGATCTTGTGCAGATACTTTCCAAAGCATCCGTGCCCGGAGAGCACCTGCACAAGTCGGAACGTCAGCGACCCGAACCGCCGCTGCAACCACCCTCGGAGGACCGGTCGGATAGCCTCCACCGTCGCCTGTCCAGGGACAGGTGGGGCTAGGTCCTCCTTCCACCGCTCCAACGTGGTCTCCCACGCCTGCCTCTGCATGCGCCTCACGTCCTCCCACGCCAGGGGCTCCCCACGCGCCCTCGCCGACGATACCGCGGGGTATGTGTCGGCAAGAGCACGCGCTTTGAGCTCCCAGGGCGGGTCTCCCGCGAGGACGCATGCCGCCGTCCAGGACACCGTCCGGTATCCGCGTATCGCCCTGGTCGCGATGACCCGCTGCGGACGTCGCAGCAGGGTCTTGTTGGCGCGAAATAATAAAAATCCCTGCATAAGTTACACCAATCTAACCCCAAAGTAAGCAAATTATAATACGCTTGTGTTATGGTTGTTAGTCAACGATTCTAATACATTGATATACTTAAATAGATACCAAAATATATTTTATAAGCACCCAGACCCAGATTTCTGGTCTGCATTTGCAGACATGTAAATGTTCATCACACAAATGCCTGCCCTCGTCGGGAACCGAACAAGTGTACGTTAGCCACTCGACCAACGAGACGGTTATATATGTTTCATCATCATCATCATCAGCTGGAGGACGTCCACTGCTGGACATTGGCCTCCCCCAAAGAGCGCCACTAGTCATGGTCACCAGCCGCTTGTATCCAGCGACTTCCCGCGACTTTGACCAGGTCATCAGTCCACCGAGTGGGAGGTCGTCCAACACTACGTCCTCCAGTGCGGGGCCGCCACTCGAGAACTTTTCTTCCCCAGCGGTTGTCTGTTTTGCGAGCAATGTGGCCTGCCCATTGCCACTTTTTTTAATTTATCAACTCTTAAACCAAATTACATTCCAATAAAATTGTCTGTAAACTTTTATAGTTTGTATAGACATTTTTGTTCTCACACGACAATGAACCCTCAACATTAACTGATTTTAAATATACTTTAACACTAGCTGTTACCCGCGGCTTCGCTCGCGAAAAATTTAGATGTAAGCTATCCTATCTTTCAAGTTAGACCAAACTGCACACGGTGTGTAAATTTGATTAAAAACGGTTAAGTGGTTTAGGAGTCCATTGAAGACAAACATTGTGACACGAGATTTATATATTTAAGATTACAAAAATATGTGCAACACATCTGTAATACTCCTGCTGTTGCGGATTGCCGTGGGCGGAGGTGATCACTTTCCATCAGGTGACCCACTTGCTCGTTTGCCTCCTCTTCTATATAAAAAAAACATGAATTTAAATAAAGCTAGTTCATCACTAGTACTTGTACTATGTAGTAGTAGTATCGCTGGTTTATGTCGGTTACTCTCGTTCTCGATCACCGAATTGCGGATCATATCTCGCAGAGAAACACCGAGCATAGCTCTCTCCATAGCACGCTGAGCGACTCGAGCTTATTTAAGAGGCCCACATTTAACGGCCAAGTCTCAATTCCATATGTCATCATTGGTAACACACAATGGTCGAAGACTTTCGACTTTATATATGTTTGAAGTCATTAAACCTTCACGAGTCTCAAGTTTAATTCCCGTTATGGATAGACGTTTCTTGATTATTAAGTCTATGTATCTGGAAGTAAGTATTTAGTATATTTATTTAGGTATTTATGCTTCTATGTGATTAGAAGGCGTACAAATAGATACATTTTCCGAACATATGAAATACAATTAGCATATAAGCATAAAAGATGTCAATGGTGTGCCAGCTACCAGCTACCCTACTATACAAACTGGAACTGGAGAGTGGCGAGTACTAAAGCTATGGTAAAGTTGTAGCATTGATACGAGAAGATAATTCGTAACAAAATTCGACTACCTGATAAAAATGTATTTCTATGTTTAAGTACCGTTGACTAATACCCATAACAAAATCTTGTTTTCCCCATGTTGGTTCCGGTTTAAAGTAGAGAAGACTATCTGCTTCACTTCTTTGCAGCTTTTAAGAGGAGAGCAATTAGATAATTACTAGCAAGCTCATTGGTATGTAGCGGCTGGCTCGGTTAGGCATCCACCTCACATGGTACTTAGGTGACTTAATATTTAACAAAATTATAATTGATTTATTTTGTTAAGTACATTTGTAGCATAAGTGCTGCAAACATGATTAACGAAAATTAAAAAAGGAATAACAAATATTGAAGAAAAATAATACATTAGTGCTCGCCATGTTTTCTCTCAAACACTGACAAGTTTTAAATGGTAGGTTAGTAAACTTACGTCAAAAATTTAACATCCCAGCATCAGGTTTCCGGCCCACCATTAACATCCTTTTATCAAAATAAAATATTATTGGGTATGTGCCCGATAGGATTGCCACCTGTCATATTGTGAGACAGCGTCATTCGGCTAGTCATGGGTCTGCCTACTTCTTCGGGAATATGGTTGTGAAGACACTATTTTTAAAACCTAATGTACCCAATTATTTACTTTGGGGTTAAATCAATTTGTGTGATTGTTCCGGGGATAATTATTCACTCTGCAAATAAATAATAATTTCTCCTTCGCTCCTATCCCTCAAGTACATTTTGTAGTCACGAAATATTAACAGAGAAACTGCAAATAAATGTTAGTTACTAAAATACAATTTTGTAAAGTATCTTCTTCATAACGATATCCCCGAAGAGGTAAGCAGAGGCACAACAAAGGCACCCACGAAGCCAAAGAGTCCCACAGTGTGATAGGTGGCAAACCTATTGCCAACCGGACACATATCTTATCCTGGGCATCGTTATTTTTATTTTAAAAGTGAAATTACACATTTTATAATTATTTGTTGCTCGACCCGGGGATCGTACCCGGGACCTCTAGAAGTAAAGACTATACTAGGACCGCTAGACCACAGAGGCGATTTTTTAAATAAAGCAATTTTAGCATATAGCATATGATTGTGTAACTTAATAACATTAGTCTTAACAAAAATATTGCAAAGTGAACATTAGAGTCATATTACATTGGCTTGTTTGTTTTAATAGTTGCTAACTACGGGTTTTAAGACAATAATAAATTTCACTGGACAAGTTATATTATAGTTATATCTATGCCACAATGCGGAATAATACTGTGGAGTTTCACGAATTGAACCCCAAACTACGTGAATTTTATGATCATGATATATTTAGTATACGATACTAACCGTATGAAAGACATCTTGCATTTCTGGCCCTCCCAATAAATTCTCAACGAAGAATGGGGTGTTATAAGTGTAACATGTCTGTGTGTGTATCTATAACTTTTAAACGAATGGACCGATTTCGATACGCCTTTTTTGTTTGAAAAATAACGTGATCGAGAGGATTATAAGCTACATTACATATAGGTTTAGTCGGGGGTTATTGAAAATTGTTAATTTTAGGATTATTTTTTGAAGTTGTTAAGTCTATTTACATCCTTGGTGTATGGGAGAATATTGTTTACTAAGTTAGCTGTCTTTTAGTACTTAGACAACGACTTATCTTTGTCCAATCACCGGTGCCTTGTTTCTCGTATCTTCGTGGATACCGGGATATAAAGATTCTATCACATCAGGTGGAAAGTGTAAAGGCGTCCGAATTTGAACATGTTGCAGTATCTTCGATTAATTAATGTTTTGTTTCTAGATAGATTTACAGTTTTAATTATTATATTCAAATGCTCAGAAATGATAATTTCTCAGTATACATTTTTGATGAAAACTGTTTTTTCATTTACGAATAAATGCTTGCTCAGATATTTTGCATTGTTTCGTAATAAAGCAAACTTAGCAATTTTAGAAGCTTTGCTGAGTTTTGTATTGTACATTGGTAGTTCGAGACTATGTTGGGTAATTAACATTTTTTATTAATTTGAATGAATTTACCTTATCTACTGTAAATAACTAGAGATTCCAAACTAAGCCAGTAAAGAACCAATTTCCAACATTTTTTAATGATTTTTGGTGATAGGTTTAAAATTAGATCACTAACTTTTTTTAAAAAGCTTTATTAAAAACTCCTAACTTTAAACCAAATAGTCGAAAATATATTATCATTGATTTAACTTAGATAAGTGTTGTACCCATAGTCGACTTTTGGCTAGCAATTATATAAAAATATACACTACTGTACTCTTAATAATTGCACTAAAATTGAAAATTTTCAACAAACTCCGACAAAATTCTTTTTGTAATGTAGCTTAAAACAATCATCTCGATCACGTCAACTTTCAAACAAAAAATCTGCACCGAAATCGCTTTATCGCTTCAATAGTTATGATGACAAAGACAGACGTACAGATACATAAAACTTGTAACATTTGTGGGGGTTAAAAATAAAAGTATCTTCACGCTCGTATCCCCGAAGAGTTAGGCAGGGGCACAACCAGGGCATCCACGAGTAGCAGAAGACACTAAGTCCCACAATGTGATAGGTAGCAAGCCTATCGCCAAACCAGGCACACATATAATCCCGAGCAATATTTTTTATTAGAAAATAGGAAAAACCATATTTTCTTTTTGTTGCCCGACCCGGGAATCGAACCTGGGACTCCATGCAGTCAAGTCCAAAAATTTAAAGTGATAATTTTAAGACAAACAACTGTTAGTAAGGGAAGAACTTTATGTGTAGTCGATACATGTTCATGCTAGAGGTTACCGAAGACCCAGAGTGTCAGTAGTATATTTTTTCGTGCGAGCCCGCACAAACCTTGTTTATCGTTCATTGACCGAGATATCAACTGATAAGTTATCACTATCATACGAAATTGGGTCACCGTGTTCGCCGCGTCTGCGTTGTCAAACTAACGTCGTAAAACAATCGTCTTCAGAAACAAATGTACGTATGTATCCACACTCTAAAGAGTTTCAATTCATCATAAAAAATTCAAGTAAAGTAAAAACTTAGTTACTGTTTATTTAAAGCATTACTTTAAAAACTTAACTAAAACCCGTCAGCACAAGCAGTAAATAATATATACATATTTTTTTAATAGAAATTTTACTTTTTATACATAACAGCTTATAACAAAGATAACAAGGTAAAAGGCAAACAGAATAAATAGTAAAATTAAACATGCAATATTTTAAAAACAAAACTAAAACCGACCAGTAAAATGATATACGTAATACGATTTATTTGTTTTTTGAAAAGGAATTTTTCATTTTTTATTTATACATATAAAATAGAAGGCTATCGCTGTTAAGGCAAAGCTGATGTGATTGAAATGGTTCTTAGCTACATTATTTAAAGGTTTTGACAGGGGTTCGTTAGACATTTTTAAATTTTGAGATTATCAACATAAAAAAATAAATGTATATTAATAGTTATAAGGTATTTAAGTATATGAATATACAGTATATCAAAACCACTAGTTGAATTATGATAAAATTAATATGGGACGACAACAGCAACAATTCTTATCTTTCGAAAAAAAAATGATCAAATCGCGACTTGCTACCAAATTAAATAGTTGGAGGCGGGTTTTATATTTAAGAATGTAAGGCATAATTCCGAGGTGGTCTTATATATATAAACTTTATTACGATCAGACTTTTTGTTTGCGAGTTAACGACGTATAAATTTCAAAGTACGTTGACAACTTCATAGGACTGGCTTCTGCTGCCTTTTGAGAAAAGTATTGTTAAATCGCGACGTGGAAAAGGAATTGGAAGAAGTTGGAATTTATCTCGTTGCTGGAGTTGCATCCTTTCTTATTGGGCAAAAATCCGTTATTATTAAAGTGCTCTGACCATTTACTATGTCAAGAAACACCTTAAAACAATAAAAAAGAAAAGAATAATAAAAATGACGCAATATACAGATATAAAGTTAAAATTGACATGGCGGCCTAGAAAGAACCTAAGATAGCCTTGTGTTATTTGAACTAGTAGATACCTCCAAAATAATGAGTTACATTCATACAAACAGGTAAATATGTAAAATACTTGTAACTTGTATAGATCTAAACCTGCTATTATCAGCAGAATTTCTTATTACGCTATTTAAATAACGTCTATTTATTTATTACACATAAACTACTTGACTTTATAAGTTCCCTGGATCTGGCAACAATAAGAAATTATGTTGTTTGAATTTTCTTATATAAAAAATAGTCGCCTCTGGTCTAGCGGTCCAGCGTCAGACTTGATTTGCAAAAAATGGAAAATGAGTATATTAAATTTTCTATTAAAAATAAATGTTGCCCGGGATTGGATATGTGCCCGGTTGGCGATAGGCTTGCCACGCTTGTTACACACTTAATGTCTTCAGTTAGTCGTAGCTGTCCTGGTTGTTCCTCTGACAACCATTCGGGGAAGACAGGTGTGAAGATACTTGTTATCGTCGGCGCTTAATAGAATTCAATTCTAGATACAATTTGTTAATATCATTTATACTTGTGTTAAATAGAGTTCAGGTTCATACTTCAGGTTATAGCCCTGGTGATGCCTATGTAGCGGTTGGCTAAACAATAATAATAAAATATGTTGTACGAATGTCATTAATAAATTGGGTAAAGACTTTTTTTTTACTTTTATTATTTTTGGATGACTGTTTACAAGTACGTTTCAGGGCTTTGAGAAATAAAAAAATATCGTCACGCCCACATCCCAGAAGAGTTAGGCAGAGGCTCAAGCAGGGCACCCACGAGTAACCGAAGACGCTGAGTCCCACAATGTGATAGGTGGCAAGCCCATCGCCAACTAGCACGTATCCAATCAAGAGCAACGTTATTATTTTATTTGAAAATTGTAACCACTTTTTCTCTACTTTTTCTGTTGTCCGACTTGGGATCGAACCTAGACCTCAAGCAGTCAAGTCCGTCGCCGGCTAGACCACAGAGGTGATAGATAAATAGAAAAACTTATAATCTACAAATTTTTAATTATTGTCTCTGCTGTGTAATTGACGTTGACGTTGACTCCCTGATGCCTGGGATTCGATTCTCAGGTTGAGCATCTCAAAATTTGTTTTAATTTTATAATGGAAATAATGTTGCTTCTCGTTTGGATAAGTATTGAAGATAGGTTTGCCAACTATCACAGAGAGGGATTTCGGCTACCTTTTTCTATTCGTGGATGCCCTAGTTGTACTTTTGTCTTCTTCTTTGGAGATACGGAAAGACGTTTTAGCGGTCATTTTGATCGTCACATTCTCGCGCCAACGATGAATATTAGAAAATTAGTAGTAGCAACCCTATTAAGTTAGTATAATAGCTCTGCTACAACTTGGAAGCAATTAAGCGTAGCGAAAATTATAAATAGTGTGTGTTATTAATTTTCAAGCGAAAAAATGGGTAGTTTTTCACTCGTACAACCTCAGCGAATCAATGATAATCTATATTTAATTTTTTAGCGAGCAACCCTTCAGTTTTTTGCGTACCCTTTCTAAGTTACCCCTGTGACAGGACATGTAAAGTCCATTGAGTGGAAACCGGACTGGGCACTAAGGGGACAAATTCGGGGTGATAAGCATGTCCAGTAATTGGCCCTTTATGCATGTGTTTTAAAATGTTTCTAAAGAGACTTACTGGAAATATCGATTTTTTATCTATTTAGGCCAACAGATTTAAAAAAAGAACATTTTCGTTATTTTAATTTATTTCGAATTGGCAAAGCAATTTGAAGGTTGGATTTTTCTTTGAGTTATATTACCCTAAAATTCATACAGTACATATCTAAAGTCTATTGACATTTTAATAAAAAAAAAAATTACCGAACAAAAAATGGTATCCAATTTTTAAGAAAGCATTTCAATCAACAATGTATTTTAACATTATTAACCTACTACTAAAAAAGAAGGAAGTGATATGGTCGACTCCCATATTTTGTTATGTATGTTAATTGTTTTCTCCGTAGTTTCTGAATGGATTTTAAGAAACCTTTTTTTTAATGAGAGCATTTGTTCCCATTGCAACTATGTATAGATCTGATAATGAGATTAAAGAGAAATACTAATACCGAATTCATTTGAACGTTGTTGACTTATTTATTGAAATTGCAGAAGATTTTTTGCATTTTTACTGCATTTAAATTTTGCAACGTTGTAAATATTATTACTTATTTAATTATTGTTTTATTTTTATATTGTGTTATTGAGTATAGTAGATGTAAGCAGTAAATTCGATTTCAATTAATTATTTGTCAATTTTTATGACATCAGTGTTGTTTTTTGTTTCTTTTTTCAAATGAGTCACCGATATAATCGTTTTTCAGCGAACTAGTTTGTCTATTCGGGTTTTCCGCATTTGAGAGTAAAGATAGATGCAGTTTTTTCATAATTGTTGACTTTCTTGTACATATTAAGTAAAAATAGTCAATTTTGGTGGCATTTTGTAAACTTATATTCAGTCAAAGTGCACAAGCGAAGTATTCGTTTTCTCGTTGCTAAAGAATAACACTAAATGAGCACACGGATAAGGAGGTCAAGAGCCTAATATGACTTTCTATGACAAGTTATGACTAATTTTAATTTTTTTTGGAAAAATCGGTTTGGAGACTTGTGAGTACTACTAAGGATATATATAATTATTTTGAACAATTTAAGCAGTACTAGGTATAGTATTCCAAGGCGTGTATTAAGTCTTACTATTATAGACACTTTTTTTTCCTTTTATTAAAAAACGTAATGATTTATAAATACAGTGACAACCTCTCAAATACAATTAGGGAGCGAAGACTAGCAGTGAATATAAACAGTCTCATGGGGACTGGAATTGGAATCCCAAGTCAGGTATTTTTATAAAAGTATTTTTTTTAATAATTTGCCCAAATGTTCCTTGACGTTACATTAAAGGATTATCTTAAGCCTATACCATTTTCCTAACACAAAACTAATCTAAATCTAAATCTGGCTCGTAATCAACAAATTTTTTGTAATCATTTCAATGTCAAATAATAAATTCGGGAATTGAAACTCTTTCGTACTCCCGTATTAATATTGCCTTATGAGTCTCGGGTATCAACTTCAAATTATGCCTATTGGCAGTACCTTCACAATCCTGCCTTGTAGTCAGCCATTCGCTTGCGCTTACAAAATTCAGTTTGTGCCACAGAACGCACGCGCGCGGCCGTTCTTCGCGCCTAAACTTTCAAATTTGACACCCGAATATTTTGGCGAAAATTTGACAGTTGTTTTTTTTTGTGTGTTTTTTAAGACTTAAATTGAGGCGATTGTGCAGACGTGAAGTGACATTGGATTGTATCAAATGCATTGCATTGGATGTGAGTAATTATTTTTATTTTAAGATTGTTCGTCCGTTTCGTAATTGGTGACATGTTTTTTTTTTGTTTTTATTTTTTTGTAAATAAACATTTGGAGTTTGAATCACGAATTGCAATTTATCAAGGTCCTTGATTGCATGAGATGTATTGCATAGTGTGCAAGCGAGAAAACAATAGATTCGACCTTGCGTTAGATAAAGAGGTCCGAAGTTAAGAAACTCTTGGGAAACATTTTTCTCTTTCGGGACTGAAGGGCATTTTTTTATGTATTTGTTTTTTGTGATAAAATTTTATCTGATGGAGTTTATTTGCTGTGATTCTGGGTCAAATGACTTTATTTTGTTTACATTGTTATTACTCTCGTTTTCCTTGGATGCATTTAGGATAAACATGTGCTACCTATTTTGTTAAAAATATTAACATAGCTCATAAGTTTTTTTTATAGTCTATGGCTTACTTGTAATTTATTTTTGTACGTTTGTAATTTGGAAAACAATTTTGTCACAATTTTTGTCGAAAAATATATTACCAAAAATATAAACAAAAAAAATATTCTGCTTCATTAATTAGGATTAAATTAAAAGAAATAATTATAAGTGTACTTGCAAACTTTCCTTAACTTGATGTTTATTAAGTGTCAAGTGTCATTAATATTTCATCAGACGACGTCACTTTTATTTATAAATTATTCCACACAATTATTTTAAATAGAAACCTAATTCAAGTTAAAACAGGTATTAAATAAAAGGTAGATAGCCCATTGAATTACCTATAAGTAGTATTTAATTACAGAATATTAAAATATACTCGTCCTTAAGCTACGGTGAAGCGATTTTTATTCACTTACTCATTTATCATTCATTATAAGGTACCTAGATATTTTGATTTATAAAATATAAAATTAGATGATGTATACTCAGATTTCATTTATCTTAAAGGTTGACACGAAGAGAGTGCTTATAGACTACATTAATTAATTTTAAGTTTACCGATTGTACAAGATCCTAATGACGTATGTTTACTTTGAATAAATAAATGATAGGCTGTTCGAAAAATTTCATTAATACAATATATATATATATTTTTTATTCAAATCCTCGCCTATGTGGTCTAGTGGACTAGTGTTGACTTTGACAAACTTCGTTTTACAGCCAGTGCGCTTGTTGTACCTCTGCCTTCCTCTTCGGGGATACGGTCAAGAAGATTATTTTATCTTAATTTTTAAACTCGAGAAAAATGACATGAATTGATCTAATGTAGTATACATTTAATTACTGCAACTAACACTTTAAAGACCCAGTTTCCTGTGCTAATGAAAATCTGTGCTACGGGGAAAAGAGACAATAGAGAAACGAAAATAATTTAATGAAATTTTAAGTCCCTTGTATTATATCTCTGATTATAAATTTGAAAGATGTTATGTTTGGTTCTCGGTTAGAAAAGTAATAGATGTTTGTATTTCTGAATGCGAGTTGACAAAAGCAGGAATAACTTACCGACTTTATATTATTTTGTAGCACTTGATTAGATTTCACTTGATAATGAATTACAGCCTAATAACAAACAAGTGAACATTTTGACTATTCACTCACCTCCACAGGCAAACTTTAGGTAAACGAAAAAAGGGAGTAGATTTGAGGTCCTCCTACAGTTCCCAACTTCAAAACAATAACTACTGTGTATTTGGCAATGATGCAGGAGTTGACAAAACTGCAAAGCCTGTAATGCTTGCTACTCGTATTTTCAATTTTTTTAGCGCGGGTAGGTAGCGGGTAAACTATTCGGTATCTACAGGTGATTGATACATTATTTTAACATTTCGTAAACTAAAAAGTTTCAACCGAAAAAGAGAGAGTTTGCCACTTACCACATTTTTGGACTTAATGTATTCGGCTAGTCGTGGGTACTCTGGTTGTACGTACCTCTTCGGGTATGGGCTTGAAAATACTTTTCTTTAGATACACTAACAGAAACAAAGTTATATGAACGTAAACTTGTAACCTCGACTTTTAAATAGGTGATGTGCTTAAAAAATATAATATATAACACATACATAATACGTATCTTCAAGCTAAGTCTTTGGTGGAGTTAATTGAGAGTATAGAGTGCAAAATTGCACACCAATCTAGTTTCTCACACATTAATTACTTCAAAAAACACGTTGGTTTCGGAGACTCTCTAGATAGTATAAAACAAAGTTGCTTTTTTTGTCCCTATGTCCCTTTGTAAGCTTAAAGCTTTAAAACGTATTTTGACGCGGTTTGTTTTAATAAATAAAGTGATTGAAAAGGAAAGTTTTTATGTTTATTTTGTAACCAAGCGAAGCCGGGGCGGGCCGCTAGTTTATAGATAAAATGTATTATTTCGTTTTGATTAATAAGTGTTGTTTATTTGATTTTGTACAAAAAGTTTAGTAGAGTTTGAAAGTTACATGTAACATTTTATACAGGTAAAGTAACAACACGAACATTAACTGCAACCTCCAACCAGCGGTTCGTTAGCATATTTGTAGGTATCCTAAGTTAGATACGCGTCCTTGCAGCATGCAATTCTTGAATAAGATATCGCCAAGTACCGAGCGCACTAAGCAGATAAAGTATTTGTGAATTTGATTATTTAATCGATATAATATGGCAATACTGTTGCGTAACATATAAATATTATGGTATGTTATGATTAAAAAACTAGTAATACCCTGCCTTATTAAAATTTTACCAAATTAAAATTAACAATGACACAAAGAAATAATACGAATAATTTGGTAATTTTTTTTTCAATGAAATTATTATCATTTATAATTTCATTGAAAAATTTCATTCGGGGTACATCCATATGTACCCCGGGAAGACCTGGGTTGATATTCCACGATCAAAACTCTCGTTTGTTATCCGAAGGTGGTGTCAAGAATCTCCGAAACCAGCGTGTTTGTATGTAAATGGTAATGAATGTGGAGGAAGCCAGGCAGGTCTGCCAGGATCGTGAAGTTTGGCACTAGATATTATCTGCCAACCCCTTAGGGTATTTGGCGTGATGATATAAATGCATGTATCAAGTTAACTTCGTCATCGTAAGATTTGCATATGTGTGTATGTAGATTACCAAATGTACTTAAGTATTATATATTATGTTTGTGTACTGTTATAGATAATTTATTATTCGATTTTCTAATTGCAACACTGAATTTCAAATAACTTATACAAACTCCTTATAGACCACTGAAGGATTGCTATAAACTTTGTTCCAGCAAAATAACGTTGCCATTATTTTTATTATAAAATGACTGGCTGCAACAGTTTAATTGAAAGAAAAGGTGCCTCGCATTAATAAAAGGCAGTTCAAAACACAAGTAGTTTGGGCTGAATTTGCATATTATTCCTACTAATTTTTAATCACCACGTATTGAGCAAAACTAGACACATATGTTTGTTCATGTTTATGTTTTGATAAGTAAAAATGTTTAATGTTTATGAAAAGCTGCCATTTTTATGTTGTATGTTCTATGTTTTGAATTCAAATCTATTTAAAAAGACAAATCCTAAAAAACTGATATATGATTATAATAGTATTTACCTCGAATCGTTTTTTAACGAAATAGTGGAAATCGGGAACTTGGATTTAAGGGATATTATAAAATGGAAATTATAGTATAATATATAACTTAATATCTTTTCGTTGTCTAAGGTCTAATCAAATACATAGCGTGTTACTGAAATATTTAATCCTGTTTTATAATGTAACGCTAAAATGTTAAAAACCATAACAGGTAGTATATCACAATCTTGCACGTGGTTTGATAGTAGCAATACCAAAACGCAACTTTTTAGGCAAACGAAATATTTATACAGCCTTGATATTAAAAGGTTTTAATAAGTGGTTAGCACAGCACCTATTTGTTAATTTTGTAATTATAACGTGGATAAATAATTTAAGAAATAGTTTATTCAAAAAGTGCACGCCCCTTAATTGCTTGCTGATTTTCCGAAACATAAACATATGCAATAAAAGACAACTAAATTATACTTACAATATAAATACACTCTTTGCTTTTATTTTTTCTAAACAATTCTAATAAAAACATCTATAGGCATTCGTATGGTTTTTTCGTATAATTATTGGCATTTAGTCGCCATATTAATTACCGCCAGACACCGTATTATATCATACTTACCAACGATGATAGGCTTAAATATATGTATATTATCCTTTACAATATAATATATAAGTACCATTACAGGATTCATTGTTCATAAGATTTTGTAAGTATTTAAAAAAAATAGTAAGTAAATGTTAAATTATCGTCCGGTCTTTTTGTAAACTCAATTGGTAAAATACAGACAAATTAGTGTTGCAGAATCATTTATTTGTGCAATTGTATTAATTGTAGGTGTTTTTAAGGGCGAATCGTAATAGCAATATGTTTTTTTGAATACCTATTTCACCAAGTTCCCAAATTCGATAGAAAATGTTGCTAATTAATATTTTTAGTACTGACTATCACTGCGATCTTGCTTTCACATTGGTACATTCTCTTTTTTATTAAGCTTGTTAAAAAATAAACAACGACTTTCTGATTGAGGTCCTTGATATTTTTTTAATGAAAACGAAAAACAAAAAATATTCTCGAGGTTAAAATTATTTTAACAACATATTCACAACCATAATATTAATATTGTTATATATTGCAAACGTTTGATAAAGCAATTAATTTAGCATTTTGAGTTTTTATTAGATTTGAAGAACGTTGTTTTTAAACTTATATTTCGCATATGTTGATTGTTTTGATAATAAGTGAGCATTTGTTTTTTAAATTAAAAAAACAGCTTTACCATAATCAGTAATTTGTCTACCAACACAGTAAAAACACAACAAAAAACAGATAAATAAATTAAATTAAAAAAAGATTTATTCCTTATTTTACTATACTGTAAAAATAAGTTGAGTTGATTTTATTATATATGTGTCTTTCATCATGTTTTTTCCCAATAGAAATGTAAATTAGCTTCTTAGAAAAACGGTTAAGTAACTGGCTAAAACAGATTAGCATTATTATACCTGCGATGTTTATTTTATGAAAATAAAATTGTTTTGATTATGTAATTTGAATTGATATTAAATAATAAAAAGCTATGGTTTGTATATGAATTCAAAATTACTCTTAAATAGAAACTTATTATTATGGAATTTGAAAAAAAACGAAAACTTAAAATCCAAATATTTTTTTTTCATACATGCTTTTTATTTGTGTTATAAACAGCATATCGCACATTTAATCAGAATAAGTTAATATTTTTTAACTACGCCGTATAGTGTTTGTTTTGCAATGATAGGATTAAAATTTAACTGTCAAAATTAAAAATGTAAAGACTCTTTTGCTTTTATTTTTTTTACATCCGGCTTTTGCTTTTAGCATATCTCGTATAATGTATAATAATAATTATGGCATCGATCAGACTCACTCTCGCCCACTTTCACATCAGATTTTGGCAGTTGTAACTTTCACTTGAAACAGATATGCCTCGAGTTACACGCGACTGAGATTTTGCACAAATACTGTCCACCATTTTAAAAATGTTTTTTTTAATTTTATGGATTAAGATGTTCTGCGGCGTCTGTTGCATTGCGATGTTTTTCCATATTTGCATAAATTACATATTTTTTATATTTACATATTTTACCTTTTCTATATTTGCATAATTTACGAACTTAAATTAGTTATACACCAAAACTTAAAGTATGATTTGTTGATATCTGACTTAACGGGTCCGTTCTTTAAATTTAGGGTTTTCGTTTGACGCAAACAACTTTTCTTCCTTTGCTTAAACACACGCATGGCTAAATAATCAACAAGTGATAATCTATTTAATTAATTACTTTACATAAACATTTTCTTAAAATATTAAAAATATAAGTTTCAGGTAAGTAAAAACAGAAAACATTGTAATTTTAAAATTTTCCTAAAACATATTCAAAATAATATTGTTTAGTAGCAGATTTACATGCCAATTAAAATAAAATTAATCTAAAACCTTCTCTAAAAATTCATGGAATCAGGTTCACATAACCAAAGATTATAGTACTTATACAAACAAAGGAATTAATCACATGTTCATCATATTCATATTTTAGAGGCATTTAATAGTTTTAGTGTAAACTGCGTATTATGAACTATACAATCATGTCAAATGCAGTGTTTTAGCAACATAATACCAAGTCCTGCCAAGCGCCAAGAATGAAAAGTGTACAATTCATTAAATTAGTATTCCTTTTTGTTTTTGTATGTAAGGCTTAGAATTTCAACAATTTTAAGTCAATTGTTGAGCATAGATTTACGTCAATATCGTGACAATTATTATATATTATAAACTAATGGGAGCCGATGTTTGCTATAACTTCATGCTGAATATCCAAGTAACTTTAAGGGAAATTTTGACTATGGAGGGAAGCTCAAAACATGCGGATGTAGCACGGCGTTCGTAGCGTTACGATGTGATATCTCACACTAACTGTTGTGTCGTGAAAATCTACGTCGTGCGCTGTGAAACTTAACGATCCGTCCTCATGACGTAGTGTAATGGACAACGTGACGTTGTTAACACGTTTGCAATGTATAAGGTGATGCATTGAGTGCTGGGCGGCAATTTATCTTCTCACCTTAACGTATGCGAAATCGTGGAAGGTGGGGTGGACTTGAAATTGAAGTCTTACTTCCGCCTTGAAGTGATGGACAGGTAATTTGAAATATTGGGCGATGATGTTTTTGACTATCATAAAAATTGTATGCCTAACATTATGTATTAAAATGTAGGCGTATGTTTCGCCATTGTCGTGTCATGTTCTTCAAAGCGAGGATATTATCAATACGTTGGTATTTTATAGTTGTATGTTTGTTACGCAACAACTCGGCCGAATTATAAGGTTTTGATCAAGATTCGACTATTAGTTTTTGACTTACAATTATTAATGCACATTTTTGAGTACTTACTGACGACAAGGCCATGAAATCGAAGTCGGTAGTTTTCGGTTTTGCGACAGTTAAATAATTTTTTGATCATGTTGCAGTCACTATTGATTTTTTATAAAATGTTACTCGAAATTAACTGATATTTCATGAAACAATAAAAAACTTTTTCTTAGTCCAAAAAAATATAATGTCGCATCTTGGATTAGTAAATCGCTCATAATTCGACAAGGATAATGACGTCGACAAGGATAATGACTGAAGGAATGATTCTTGATGTTGTTTTTATTAAAACGGGGCAGGCATTAGTGATATAAACAGGTCTGTAGTATTGGATTAAGAACCTGATTGTATTTCTTAAATTTATTACAGATAGATCAATTCGTGTAATTTACCCAGAGATCTATTATCGCCTCTGTGGTCTTGCGGTCCAGGAGGGTTGGACTGGACTCGATTCCCGGGTCGGGCAATAGCAGAAGTGTGGTTTTTCCTATTTTCTAAAAAAATAAAGTTGCCCGGGATTGTATGTGTGCCAGGTTGGCGATAGACTTGCCACCTGTCACATTATGGGACTTAGCGTCTTGGGCTAATCGTGGTTGCCCTGGTTGTGCCTCTGCTTACCACTTCGGGGAAATGGGCGTGAAGACACTTTATTATTAATTAATAAAAAAACTAACGTAAACATTAAGATCTCTTATAACTTGGACCACATGCGGTAAAGTGGTGTGCGTGAGCGAGCCGCGTAACGTATTGCGTAACGTCATGCGCATGCGCAGCTGAATACTGATCTTTGGGGAATTTGGCATCTCAAGATTTACACATGTATTTCGTAAGTACACAATTATTATGCCCTTTTATTTACTTTTTCGGACAAAGCGTACTTAAATACATGAGGTATTAGGCAATGATAGGCGGTGGTATGCTACTATGAAAATCAATATACAGAGTGTTCCAATAAACTTCGAGGTTACTTTTATAAGCACCATTTTCATCACCGTTGTTTCCTGTGGAAATTTCAGGCATTGTTCAATATAGACTTTTCTTAGAGGTCAACATGACTTGTGTTTTCCATGATATTAGCAGATGCCGGACAATTTGACTAGTCATAGTTCATTTCTATCTATTAGATGTAAAGATGTCCAATTTTATCGAATTTCATCTTTAGTTCTGGTTTCTACTTTAGAAACTTATTGCTATGCTGCCTGTCCTGACTTGGTTTGTTTTAATACAAAAAAAATAGTTAGAATTTACGATTAGTGAAGTTGAAGTTTTGCAACAAGTTACCCGATTTTTATATTATTTATAAGCCGTTATGAAGCAACTCCAGGGCCGGTAAAGCCTAGTAGCTTTCTAGCTTAAATAGTACACGATATTATCATTTCTTAGTGAAAACTTTAATTGTGAACAAAATTGTACAAATAGTAAGTCAGTATCTTCACACCCATATCCTAGAAGGGGTAGGCAGAGGCACAACCAGAGCACCCACGACTATTCGAAGACGCTAAGTCCAACAATGTGGTAGGTGGCATGCCTATCGCCAACCGGGCACATATCCAATCCGAAGCAACATTTATTTATTAAAAAATTAGAAATATCACATTTTCTTTTTGTAGCTCGGCCCGGGATTCGAACCCGGGACCTCATGAAGTCAAGTCCAACACTTGGACTGCTAGACCACATAGGCGAGTACAAATAGCCACAAAAATTGCCCAATTATTCAATTATGCACATATA
>NJDC01006402.1:182608-253560 GCA_002245475.1 Calephelis virginiensis | reverse complement strand
CCCACGACTATCCGAAGACGCTAAGTCCAACAATGTGGTAGGTGGCATGCCTATCGCCAACCGGGCACATATCAACATTTATTAAAGCAACATTTATTTATTAAAAAATTAGAAATATCACATTTTCTTTTTGTAGCTCGGCCCGGGATTCGAACCCGGGACCTCATGAAGTCAAGTCCAACACATGGACTGCTAGACCACATAGGCGAGTACAAATAGCCACAAAAATTGCCCAATTATTCAATTATGCACATATAATTTAATAGTATGTTTTTTTTCAAAAACCTTCATGACCGAACACAATCATAAAATCATAGACAATGAAAGCGACAATTCTGGAAATTAAAAATAAATCGATTGTCTGCAGGTTGAAGCGCAGAAGTTTCTATTCATGACCCTTGACATTAAACAATATGGCTGCCGATTTTGTTTTTACATTGCGCTCCCACTCTTAAATTTTCATTGTTATTTTAAATATTTACATAATTTTAGGCTCCAAGTTGTATTGACCCCTGTTTTGATCTAGGTCTTTTGTGTAGAATAGACCATCTGTCGTCCTGCCTGGCAGAAGATGTCAGCAAAGGCAAATAGATTTAATACTAACAAGACTGCTAGTGAAAGAGTGCTGTGCAGCTATTCGCCCTGGTAGGCCACTACTTTACCTTTTTCTGCTGTCATAATAACAATATTATGTTCCGGTTTGGAGGGAGGGTAGCCGGTAGACTCGTATAATTTACATTGACTTTTACAGAATAGCGATGCACGTACAACATCTGCTGTGACTATAGGCTGCGGTTATCTCTTACCACTTGCGCAGCTCCCCTGCCTCGTTCATTATCTTTTGCCATTAAAATCAATGCATATCTTCCAAGCAGCTTGCAAAAACAATCTAAATGTAAAGAAAAGATTTTCAAGTTGTGAACCTATCGCCAACAGATGGATATGTACATCCGATCTTGGTCAACGTTCTTTTTTTTTAGATAAAAAAAGGCATAGGTACTGCGGTCTTACCCGGCTGGCTATCATATTGTGTGACTTACGGCGAGTTTCCAAAACACTAACCAATTTTAATTTACGAATTAACTAGTACATGGTATTATACGATAGGGTAGACGGTAGGTGGAGTAGGGCACAGGACAGCAACGCACCTGTTACGTCTATGGTGTGTATAGACCATAGTTATCTCTTACCATCAGAAAAGCCGTGTGCGTGTTCTAATCTTTCACATAATTAAATCATAATAGCTTTTTAAAAAAGGCTCAGTTTTGAATTTAAAACCAAATCAAGCTATTGCGAAGAAATAAATCGTAATTAAAATGAATTGGCGTTTCAGAAACTGGCTGTAAGTAACAATCGTGTTAAGTAATCGTGGGTGTTTTGTTGTACTTTCCCTAATGCTTCTAGGATACGGGCGTGAAAATGCTGTCAAACTTGTTAGTAAAGTTAAGAATTTCTTACGATCAGGAAATCCGTCGGTTTGTTTGTCTTCCAATATCATAAAAAATATACCCGTATCTTTGTATGTATGTAATTTCGTATGTATGTAAGATATATCATTGATTGGTAACGGATCTTCCAACCAGCTTGCGGTGTTCACATAGTTTACCATTTTGAGTGTAAGTTTTATTTTTAGGTATAAGTAAGTATTTTCACACCCTTATCCCCGCAGAAGTAGGTAGATGTACAAACAGGCCACTAAACTTACACTTAAAAAAAAGGTACTAAAAAGAATGCAATGACACTCTCATTATGGTGGCAGGAATAAGTATAGTAGTGGATAGGGATCCACCTCCATACTACTCTTCTTTTAGGAACCTAGGTCCCTAACCTAGGCAACTTACTGCATAGTCTATAACCAGTGGTTTTGTTGATAACTCATTTAAGTCCGTTTCCTTTAATCAATCTTATCGACTAGATCGCCGTGGTCTAGCGGTTTAGGTGTTGGTCTTGACTGCATAAGGTCTCGGGTTCGAATCCTGGGTCGGACAACAAAAAGAAAATTTGGGTTTTCCAATTTTCTATTAAAAAAAATGTTGCTTGGGATTGGATATGTGCCCGGTTGGCGATAGGCCACCTATCACATTGTGGGACTTAGTGTCTTCGGCTAGTCGTGGGTGCCCTGGTTGTGCCTCTGCCTATTTTTTCGGAGATTTGGGCGTGAAGATCCTTTTTTTCCTCTAATCAACGAGCCGTAATCCGACAATATTGGTCGTTTGCCTTAAAGTAACGAAGCGTTGCTCATAGTTATTCAAAATGTTTCGAGTTAACAATGAAAAACTAACGACTGTTGTTAGATTTTGTAATATCGTTCAAAAAGCAACCATTTATAAGCAAAACTATTCATTTCTTGAATATAGGAACGGGGGCTTAACCTATGTTCGTTGTTTCAACCTGCCAGGAATAGCGGCATATAGTCTATTCTGCATAGGAAAATATTATAAAATAAAAAAAAAATCATTTACATAGTCTGTTAATTAGTACAATCTCAACTTAGTGAAACTGACTTAGTCAAATGCGTATGAAGTTGTCGATGCGAATCCCAGGCTAGGATCAACTTACTCTTCTTTTATATGGGTGTAAATATACTTTCATACTTATGTTTTTGCTTACTAAGCTTTAAAGTTAGTATCAAAATCAATTGAAGGTATTTCTTCCATTAAGAAAGCCCATTTTACAACCAATCATTTTAATGTTTTTCTACTTGTTAAATAACGCGTATTTTTATCTTTTCATTTGTTTATTAGTCAATGCTATGTGAATCTTCACCCACCAATCACTAACAATTTGAAATGTCAAGTGTCACATTCGAAGTACTGAAAAACTACATTACGTCTTCTACATATACGCTAATTATTTTAGATACAATGAAAAATAAAGCATCTTCACGCCCATTTCCCCGAAGGGGTAGGCAGAGGCACCTACGACTAGTCGAAAACACTAAGTCCCACAATGTGATAGGTGGCAAGCCTATCGCTAACCGGGCACATTTCCAATCTCGAGCAACATTTTTTTATTAGAAAATTGGAAAACCCAATTTTTTTCTTTTTGTTGCCCGACCCGAAATTCGAACCAGGGACCTCCCGCAGTCAAGTTCAACAACTGAACCGCTAGACCACACAGGCGGTCAATGAAAAATAAGTACCCTGTATAAAGGTTAGGATAGACATATATTAGGTATAGCAGAGCTAAGTTATATTTTCCAAAAACGGCAAGAAAGTTTTGTTCGACTTAAAATTAAACATCATTCATTTTGCGGTTTTTTCATGATATTGGAAGGCAAACAAACAGACGGATTTCCTGATGGTAAGATTTTCACGCCGCCTAGAGACACCAAAGGTAGAAATGGTGCGTTGCCAACCTAAGGACGGGATGTTTGGCCTCGAGCAAAATTAAGTTTACTGGCTAACTTACACTCTGGCGGAACACGCCAACGGCAAGCGCTGACATTATGGCGGCATTCAATCAATAAATCTGTTTATATATTTGATTGCATTTATTTTAATTACAATCTCACTTATTAAATTTTGCAACAAACAGTTAAAAATATTATGTTAAGATAATGGGTGTGACGGTAAAAAAATATAAGTTTAATAAATTAATCTAATAAAGATTTATAGAAATGTATGTAAACTTTCAATAAACCAAAGAACAAAGCAGAATCTACCCAGTCAGTCTACAACGTAACAAGCACCAGAAACATCAAAGAGAATGGCATAATAGAGGACTGACGGCTGTACATAGCTATACCAGAGACTATAGACTATTTCCATGCGCCATACACATAGCCAAGTAGTTTACTGAACACCTCACTGGCCACGCGGGATCGATTTTAAGCATGCGCACTGCAAAAGAACGCTTCCGATCCCCTCCCATCTGAAGCTGAAAACCCCTTGCAACTGCATTTCAGTGCATCCGAGAACGCGGCCAAAAAATCTCTAAAAAAATAAAACGCAATTGCCGCTTTAAAATATAATCTGTCAAAGTTTTTTTGTAAAATGTCATGGGCTAGTGAATTCGCATTCTGACTCCATTTAAGTGGAGAACCAGACTTTGCTGACGAACTATGAAGAAGAAAAAACGAAACACATCTCAGATACGAGGAACAGATAATAAAAACTTTTTTTATATAACGCACCTTGACAATATATGAATATTCCGAAAATTTAAATCACTTTAATAAAAATTTATACGCATTTAATCACAATACAATAGTTTTTAATTAAATAAAGAAAATCACAATTAGAATTTATCACTTCCCTACCAAGTATGCCCAAACCTTAAGAACGAAAATTTTAGACTGATATTTATCCGAATAAAGTAGTAAAATTACAAATTATAGCGTATTTACATTAGTTGACAATTTGAGAAAGTTTATATATATAGAAAGTATTTATTGATAGTAATAATAAAACGCAATATTAAAATACAAATTTAACCGGGGATCAGTGCATAGCCTTAAGTTTTTTTTGTACGACGGACGAACAATCTTAAGACTTGCGAATTTTTCAGTGTGTTTTAATAATGGATGAAAGATTAAACGGTGTGTGTTAGTGTAATGGATTAATTGATGTGAGTGTCGGTCCCGGGAGGGCCCATGATGTTGAACATGTTTGATATGTGGAACTCCGTGACTACCAAGCTGGAGGCCCAGAGCAATGTCCAACAAACACAACAACCACACACTTCAGGTGGGAGCATTAAAGGTAATTTCTACTTAATTACAGGTACCGCCATGCCTGAAGCATTTCGCAAAGATCGTAGCTAAAAGGTTCTACACATGGAGATTTGAGGAGCCGTGTCAAAATCCTCAATTATAAGATTAATGTCAGTAGCTACCGGAGAGTCAAGAGTCCATCGCGTGTGATTTTAACTAGAAAGTTTTCTCAAAAAATAATTTCCTTTCCGGTATATTAAAACATACATAATTGTTTCTCTTACGCAACTGAAAGCACTAAAGAAAGTTGGCAATTAAAATTCGGTAACTGTTACCGCTTGTATCACTCAATCTTATGATTACATAAGATACAAGTTTGTTTATAGTAGCAGTATTAATCACTGAGATTAAATATATTTAATTATGAATATAAATTAATATTTGGCTCAAAATTTTTAATCGCTGTGTATTAAGGTGACTTTCATAAAGATAAGCGTTTTTAAATTGACATTTGGTATATACTTTCACGCTTAAGGACGATTTCAGTTGGCATTTTGCATGCCAGTTTCACGAAAGTACGTACGAAATCTGGTTTCTTTTTTAAACACGTTCCATTGCGTAACCTAATAAGGTGGAATAATAACCAGTTTTACTGCGTTTGTGTAGAAATTGGACCAGTCGTTCGCCCCTTCGTGAGTGCAGATTAAAAGTATTGTTGAAATAATATTTTGTGTACCGCTACAGCATTTTATTGTTAGATTTTTTAAAATATTCAATACCAAAATAATGTTCAATGCCAAATGAATCGCATCTGTTGTCTAGTGGTCTAGTGTTGCCGTTAACTGAATAAGGTCTTGGGTCCGATTCCCGCATCGGGTAATTCAAAATAGGTTTTATCAATTTTCTAATAAAACAATGTTACGCGGGATTTGATGAGTGCCCGCTTAACGATAGGTTCACCATAGTGGAACTGAGTACCTTCGGCTGCTCGTGGACGCCCTGGTTATTGCATATTGTCTAATTTTTCGAAAATAGAGACGTCAAAATATTTATTTACTTCACTTCCTTTTGACTAGATTATAGGTACAATCTAGTCAAAAAGTGTTAAGTAATTCTATAATGATTTGCTCAGTTAACTAAAGTTTACTTTTAGCACTGTTACAATATTTATTTCTGGCGTGTATCTTGTTGATCTCAGGATTATTTCCCTTTTTTTGTTTTGGCATAAGCGTGAGCATCTGTCATATTTAACTATTTGCATATACCTATGACTGATTAAGATGAGTTTTGAATTGAATTCTTCAAAATACGTCAAAAGTCCTCATAATCAGTGATGTCAGGGTCTTAGGTATAGTGGTAGCATTTTTACATAAGCTCATAGAGTGAGATTTGGTGGTACATATCGAGCAAACACACAACACACTATTTTTTTTAAATAATTCACTTGTGCGTTAAAATTTTACAAAATTCCATCAAAATTGGCTAATTTCAATAAATATGTACACTAAAATTAATAATCATAAAATTGCATCCATCTTTTCTCCCGATCCTACCAAAATTCTTCATCTTGAAACTCATTGCTACCATCGTCAGTTAAACATAAACTCTTCATATGATGGCATTTGGCGATGAATAGATTGGTAGGATTTATGCTTAATCATATAAATCATCTAACTTATAGGCAACAGTCAGTCCAAATAACAATTTAAGTCATCAACAATTATTTCCGCAAAGAGAAGCAACCAGAATTTCGTGATTTAATAAACGGTACACAGACACTAAAGATTGTAGTGATGAGTTATCAAATTCTAATAAAAGCAACGTTGCACGGGTTTGGATCCCCAGGTTGGTATGAGGTTTACCACCTATCACATAGTGGGATAAAGAAGCTTTGTCTACTTATTTGTTTTCTGGTTGAAGCTATTTGGGGATACTGGCGTATTTAAATTTTGTTAAATTAAAACTGGTGTGCAAGTTTTCGTGTAATTTACAACTTTTTTTAAGCTCTTCATAAAATAAATAACTCACTTCTTTAGTACATTTGATAGCCAGATTCTTGTGGTAGATTAAAAGCTATTTCACATCACTTTACGATCTTCAACTTTAACGTAGGTGCGAGCAAACCCACGTGCAATAGTCAGTATTCATCAAACCTTGCTATCAATCAAAATTTTCCAGTAGAAAAGACAGCTATTTTCCCCACTAAACTAACAGCCGTAACTGCAAACCTGTATAGTTATACAATACATAATGAACATAACTACTGTATGACAACTTAACATACACGGAATATATATGTATGAAATGCTGGTTTGCATTTATGTAACAGTAGTCGAGTGAGTGAAATGGCCACATATATTAAAACCTTAATACATAATAAAAAAGTATCACTACGCCCAAATCCTTGACGGGGTAGGCAGAATTACAACCACATACATACACAAATATCATTTAAGTGTATCAGGCTATCCACAATTAAGCGGATATACTTATAATCCCACAATGTGATGGAAGGCAAGCTTATCACCAACCGGACATTTATCCAATAATGGAAAAGTTTTTTTTATAAGAAAATTAAAAAAAAATAACAAATTTTGAATAGTTTGAAAAATCGAAACGGAAACCTGATGTCAACACCAACATCGAACCACCCAAACACAGAGGTGACTCATATACAGCCTAACATCAATACTCCCATTTACATTGTTCCAATTTCGGATAGGGTACCTATACTTACTTAATTTATTAGTGTTAAGTTAAAAACATCTACTTATATATGGTGTTAAGCGTAACGCAATACTTTTAAAGTATCTTCACGCCCATATCCTCGAAGAAGTAGGCAGAGGCACAACCAGGGTACCTACGACTATCCGAAGATACCAAGTCCCATAATGTGATAGGTGGCAAGCCTGTCGCCAACCGCCAACATTTTTTTTATTATAAAATTGGAAAAAACCCAATTTTCTTTTGTTGCCCGACCCGGGACTCGAATCCGGGACTTCATGCAGTCAAGTCCAACAACTGAACCGCTAGACCACAGAGGCGATTCACTTTTAATAGTACTAAAATGTAAGAGAGACAGTTTTCTTGATGCGATGGTGCGTTGTCAACCAACCTAATAAGCGTATAATACCGTATAATCTACCTTATATGAGGTGGTCTATTATCGCCTCTGTGGTCTAGCGGTTCGGTTGTTGGACTTGACTGCATGAGGTCCCGGGTTCGAATCCCGGGTCGGGCAACATAAAGAAAATTGTGGGACTTAGTATCTTTGGCTAGTCGTGAGTGCCCTGGTTTTACCTCTGCCTAGCTATTTGGGGATATGGGCGTGAAGATACTTTTTTTTTATCTGCGGTGGTCTATTCTACACAGGTGTGTAGAATAGACCATCTGCCTTCTTATCTGGCAGCTCGCAAGTTAGTTAAGTTAAATTGTTTCTTTCAACAAGACCACTAGTGGTAGTGCGCTCTACAATAACTAACCGGGTAGGGGACCCCTACCCGGTTAAGCGTCATACCCTTTCCTGCAGCGATAATGACGTAAGCGTTACTAGCCATGGTTATTTCTGAATAACAGGAAAGACGTATGCTTATTCGCTGACATATCCTATAAAAATATTCCTAAAAGCAGGACAAAATAATAACGAGCACTGATGTTAGATGAGATAGGACCGTGGTACGATTTTGGGCAAATTTTTAAAAATCTCTACCTAATTCAGCTGGATGCAATAGCGATATCATTCCAAACTGCTTCACTATTCTATGACGGGTTAATGGGTTGTCACATCCTTAAAAACGCTCCGTGAAATGGATAATACAATGAGTAACGGAACTTTGTATGTACACTTAACATTATTAAATCGTTAAACATCCTACTCGTACCAGATGTTCTTTATTTAAAATTAAAAAAAAAACCGAGAAATGGGCACCAGCATTCACTACATACAGCCAAAAGTGCTTAAACTTGTACAAAAGTTTTTAAACTTGTTTTCAACTTAATCTCGAAGTTCTGACCCATTTAACTTAGCTTTCCCGTGACTTTTCTAAGCATTGTGACCAATTATAATTTGTTAAGAATATTTTTTACATCTTGATACTTTAATTATATTTCGAGTTTTTCAATGTGGAATAAATTTCAACTAAAATAGAATGAATAAAGTTTAGATGTATCAACAATTTCCAAAGGTGTTCGATTAAATTGAAATTAAAAAAACTTCACAGTTTTTTTTGTTAATAATAATTTCATAAAAGCTGTAGTTGTACCTGCCCTTTAAAATACTGTTAATAAAATTTTTGTTAATTTTCAATAATAGTTATTTAATTTTTTTTTTAATATTTAAGTACTCTTTTTTATATATCTGGTTACAAATTTTACGAACGATTGTAATATGGGTTATCAAACAAATGTGTTCAATAGGTACATACTCAAACGCTTATCCCTAATGGGAATTATACTCAAGCATAATGGATGAGTGGTGGAGTTTGTCGTGTGTGCAAATTTTCTGACACCGAGGCGGTCATACAAATGAGTAGGTATACTTTAACATTTGTTATTCCCGTAGAGCGAAATTAAAGTATCTTCACGCTCATAACCCCGAAGAGGTAGGCAGAGGCACAACCAGGGCACCCACGACTAGCCGGACACTAAGTTCCACAATGTGATAGGCGGCAAGCCTATCGCCAACCGGGCACATTACAATCCCGAGTAATATTTTTTTATAAGAAAATTGGAAAAACTTCATTTTCTATTTGTTGCCCGACCCGGTTGTCGAACCCGGGACCTCATGTAGTCAAGTCCAACACCTAGATCACTAGACCACAGAGGCGATTACGTGAAATTAACTTTGAAATTAAACTACAATCTAAGAAATTTTAGTGACAATTTTATAGTTCTTTAAGGAACTCGAAAAACCACTCGTTTGTTAGTTAAAATAATTAGTAATACACACAAGTCCGCATTGAAAAACGCTTATGCAATGGACGGAGGTAACTCGACCTCCGGAAGTGGAATCTGCTGATGTTAACTTGATCATAAAATGTTCATAATTAATTATGAATCGTAATATCTTTTTGAATAATGACTTGAAATGGACTAGCTCTACACCCGTGGAATTGCTTGTGATCATCTTTCATCTGCCGAAAGTAATTTGAAACTGCAATTGTCTTACAAAGTCTAGTCGCCCCTATGGCCTCGCGGTCCTTGACTTCTTAAGGTCGAAGGTTCGATACCGGGTCGGGCAACAAAAAAGTAGAAAATGATATTTTCAATTTTCTAATAAAAATAACGTGGCCCCGGATTGGATATGTGCCCAGTTGGCGATAGGCTTGTCATATACCACATCGTGGGACTTAGTGTCTTCGACTAGTCGTGGGTGCCATGGTTGTGTCTCAGACTTCCCCTTGGGGGATGTGGGCTTATAGATACTTTTTTTTAAAGTTTAATTATTATTATTACAAGTTTTTGGAACACCGTTTATTTTTACCCCTCATCCAATTGACGTTTATTAATAGATTCTGTTTTTTATTATTGTTGACTAACACAAGCATGTAGTTTAGGTTTTGGGTTAGATCAATTTGTACATTTTGTCCAGGGTCTATTTGTTTAAGTCCAATGCAATAGTAGAAAACATGAAAAATTCATATTACTGTAAATCCAAAATGGCCGCTCGTAGTGGCTACCATTTCAGAAAAATGAAAATGGCGGAATTAATATGTAGATTTTGCACCATCCGATAGTGAAAAAGGAAAAAATCAAATCAATGTTGTTCGGTTTAGTACAGTAAGCAAAGGAAATATATGAACCCCTTCAGTACTTTCGGGAGTTTGCGGGAGTCAGACATTTCGTTTGCTTACTGTACATTGAACTTTGTAGGTACAATTTAATGCAAGGTTGGTATTAAAAAAAGACATACTTAATGTTGAATTCGGCAAAAATGAACATGAATATTTGAATATAAAATGAAAGTAATAAAATCAGTTAAAGAGTTTTAGACAACAAGTGATTTTGATATAAATAAAATTAGCTGTTGCTTTGCTTTTCCCGATAAAAAATGCTGAACTCGGGATAAAAAAATACAATTAACCATTTTCGAAATTATATTCTACCCGAATTATACTAATTAGGATTGTAATTCTCTAATGACACTAAAGTAGGCAAAGTAAGTAAATACTGACAGTTTACTTCTGACAGTGCTGATAGTTAAAAAACTTGCAAATTTCTTTATCTAAAGGCCGCTTGCACATTTAACACTGAGTTAAACTGTCAAATATAAGGTGATTTAACCCTAGTTAGACGCTAACTCAGCGTTGAATACTTAACCCAGGAACGTGCAAGTGGCCCTAAACCGATCGAAAAGCTATTCATAATAACATTTATAGCTGTTTTTAAGTAGAACAGGAATAGCGGAATCAAATGATGAAGAAATGGGTGCAAATAATTTAATTTAACGAAATGCTTACTAAATAATGTAAACGTAGCAAAAATCTAAGTAAACTTACTTTTGCTTAAGGCTCTTGCGTTGCCATCCCGGCCTCAGGATGGCAACGCACCTGCTTGTTTGCCTTCCTGAATCTTAAAAAAATATACAAAATTGTTTTAGACCTTAGAGTCATCATTGGTGGTAACGGAACCACTTCGGAAATATGCTCTATCACATAAAAATAGAATTTCCAAAATCGGTTTAAGGATGATGGCGAAATCGAATGACATGCATTAAAAATATAGGAGTCGAACATACGAGTATTATATATTTTTTTAATGTTGGTTAGTAACAGAACGACACGCAGCTCTATGCTCTATGTTTAAGACTAAGCAATATAGATTAACAGTCCAAATTATTTAGTTATTTGAGGTTCCAACCCCAAGTAACCCTTAAATGCCATAAGTACCTTTAGTAATAAAGTGCAGTAAAATTGCAAAAACCGACTTCAACTATTTCATTGTGTACTACGTCGCGATAAGATAATTCTTTTTTTCGCAAGATAGCGAATGGTTCCGAAATGGTCTCGAATTCCGAATGGTCGTAAATCTTATTAACACCCTACTAGCAGTTTCAATAATGCATGAATTTTTCACTTTTACCTCACCAAGAAATTACGAGTATAATGACCACCTCAAAATCGTGAACTATCTTACTAAAAAAATCCACAAAAATCGGTTGGCTATTGGTGCAGTAATTGAGTAACAAAAAAACATAGAGTCGAATTGAGTACCTTCTCCATTTTTAAGTATTTTAAAACATTAACGGTACCAATTTTAACAAATGATTAAAACTTTTTTCTTTAAATGTATCTCCAAAACTTTGAATTGTTTTAATCCAAATCGTTAAAATGGCATCATTGCAGAAACCGCAAGCAAAAGATAGTTGTCTGAATTAAAAAAGGACGAAATCTAAAATCACAGTTATTTAACTAACAAAGTTAAAACATACGTGCTTAAACTAAACTCCAAAGTACATTGAGGTACCAGGATCGCATAAACATGTGACAAGCCAACGTTAGTTTAGTACTAGCAAGAAAAAGTTGCCTGGCCAAGACCCATATAGCCGCGCTGCCTCGATGCGTGCGAATCGTCTTGGTACTTAGCCGTTCTAGCCTTCATAGTTTGTTGACTTCTTTTTTATGGGTGCCTTCTAAATTGTTTTTTAAATGTTAAAACAAAGTGTACTAGAAAGTTTTTAAACTTTATTTGGAAATGTTTGATGGTCTGTTTAACTTAAAAGCTGCGAAATTGCCAGCGTAATTTTTTTTCCAAAAATGAAACGATTGTCAATGTAGTAGTTTGTTAAATAAAATAAAAATAAAAAGTTGCCTTGCTTTTTTGTCGTCAACATGAATGTTTCCATATCTTATATATTATATAAAATTTTGTATTTTTACATGTATTATTTGACTAACACCATCCCCATAAAGGCCCTACATTTAGCTGGGTTTAGGGTTAATACGCTGTTCATCATTTAAAAATCTGAAATTACTACAAGCTTATAGTTATAACCAGAAATAAGCTTAAGGTAAAATTTGCTCTTGTATAATATACTCTAGCATATTTATTAAAACTAAAAATCCATTGCTGCATTGATGACTAATCTCCATATGAGTAGAACTCAATCGATAGACTAGATACGAATATAAATTGAATTTTAAAAACCTCTCACACATGTACTAAAAAGTTTTATTCGATTGCCATACAATTGTATTTTGTTGAAGCTATAAATAAATATGTTTTTGAATAGTAAAAAATTGTAGCAGAAATAAGGTATGCAGTTTTTTAACCTATTGTAAAATGGAGGAAGTTATCGATTTATCCGTATGTTTTAAATTATTTAATATATTTTGAAGTACTCATGTATCTTAATATTTATGATTTGTAAATTTAGTTTCAAAAAGATTTCATATGCCTTAAAAACACATTTGAAATTTGAAATGGGCTTGAAGATTACCGGAAAATATAAGCCAAAACATATCATGAAGTAGTATAAAAGTGACTTATATCTATCATAAAATAATGTTTAGTTTTTAATTATTAGTTATTAATTACTTTTTTTAAAACACCTTCTAACTCTTGTAATTTATATATAAACGCAATAAAATTGTAACTGACATAGTTTGTTACAGGTAAGCGTTTTTGAATGTTTGACTTTTGTCAATAGGTCATTCGGTCAAATAAAGTCAAAGTATCTGGAGTGTTCAGGGCGCAGTACACATATTTACGTATGCGCATGCGTGGAACATGCGCTCAGGTACATACAGCGGGCTAGTAGCGACTGATATGATAATATTAGCCTAGACTGTGTGAGTGAATGCACTGGTGCTTCGTTTAAACTGTCACACTTAACGCACTGGTAGCTGATAAACATATGCAACAGTTTTTATATTCCAGTCTCAGTTTAGCGACACAAGCGTTCTACAACCTTATGTCTTCCAAAAACTTACTTATAATTGAAATGCAATTTTGTCATTCTGTTATTTGAAAGAAAATATTTTTTTCAAATTTAATATTTTTCTGATTTGAGGTATCCATGACATTACAATCATCATAAAAAAATATTTAATGTATCTTTACCTCCGCATTCCTTAGAACAAAGGCAGAGATACAACCACGATTAGCAGAAAGTATAATTCCTACAAAAGGCAGGTGTCAAACTTATCGCCAATCAAGCATTTCTTCAATCCCATTATTTTTTTTTTATAAGAAAATTAAATAAAACATATTTTGAGTTGCCCGACCCGGAAATTGAACCTGAGATCTCGTGCAGTCGTCTCTAATACTAGACCACAGAGGCGAATTAAAAAATATATTAGTAATCGAGGTAAATGAACACCAAACGTACCGAAAACGGTAAGTTATGGTTAAAAATTGTTTGCTTAGGACCAAAATTATACTTTCTGTAACTTATTTAGTTATTGTCTGGTTTTGTTGCTGTAGATAAAAAAAACAGCCTTCAATGTTTATTGGAAATAGAAGAGTTTTCTAACTGAATACAGCTTTAACAAAAATTGGTTAACTTTAATATTAAAATTGAAATCTGAAATTCCTGTACGAGAAACGTTTCCTCCGTATATAAAAACACGCGCAATACTGACAGTTTTGGAGGAACAAGCATGAAGAAGTCATGGACCGGAAAAAAGTAAGGAAGTACTTTTCTGTAGAAAACCGATTCCCACAGCAACCAGAGGTTTCACGCAATTCTATAAAATATCTTTACTCGGAAAAGTTATCCCGTGGGAAAGCAAGGCTAAGTACCTCGGAGTAACACTGGATAAAGATATGAAATTCAAAGAACACATTAAATGTGTGAAAAATAAGGCTAAACATGTTATGTACCGCCTAAATAACATTCTGAACAAAAACAGTAAATTGTCACTTAGAAATAAGTTGACACTTTATAAAATTTGCATACGACCCATACTGTCATATGCAAG
Source organism: Calephelis virginiensis (assembly GCA_002245475.1). Classification (NCBI taxonomy): domain Eukaryota; kingdom Metazoa; phylum Arthropoda; class Insecta; order Lepidoptera; family Riodinidae; genus Calephelis; species Calephelis virginiensis. The sequence goes on along the minus strand of NJDC01006402.1, from coordinate 238,986 downwards.
CGTAGCATTCGCCCAGGGTTCTCTTAGGTAGATACCTAAGAGAACCCTGTACCCACTACAAGTTGTTCAGAATAAGTTCTTACGACTAGCTACCGGCGCACCGTGGTACGTGCGCAACGTAGACTTACATAGAGACTTGGAATTGCCTAGCATAGCGAAGCACTTCCAAGAACTCTCCCTAAAATATTTTTCTAAGCTAGAAAATCACCCGAACCCTCTGATGGCAGCAGCCATTGATTATATCCCCGAGACGGACCCACCTCCGCTTCGCCGGAGGCCCCGTCACGTGATTTTAGACCCAGAGGATCCAATCACCGAGGCAAACGCCTCATACAACACTACACACACACATACAAACTCGCGACACCACCGCCGCCGGGGGCGGTGAAGACCCGCCCAGGGCGGAAACACAGCACGATATCCTCTTCCGAAACAAACCAAGATCCCACCCTAAGCCGAGGTACGGTCTCACAGGAGACATCCTTAGGGAGGGGGGTCCAAGGCCCCACCCAAAATTCAATCTCTGGCTGAGCACTCTGCTCGCCCCTTAGCCCGGTGACGTTGTAAAAGTCTTTAGACGTACACAACATTAGTCATTTCGAACAAAAAAAACCTAAATAACATATTCCAAAAGTAATAATAGGAGATTAGGAGAAAGTTTTGCATTTTTATGTCTAAGTTTTTGATAATAATATTTAATTATATTTGGTTAAAATATTTTCCGTGACAATTGCTGGGTAACATGTCTTCAATAATGCTTTATAATATAATTGTATTCTCCGTATACCTATAAATTATGTAAGTAAATCGTTCGTATTATTTTTGCTCAGGAAATAAATAATAATTTTATCAAAAACCAATGATGCAATGACAATGTATATGAATTGCTGGCGCCAGTTGCAAGTTAATCTAAACGCGGCACCTAGAGTCAATATAATATGTGTTTGAAAGCACGCGCAAGCGCATGCGGAGTTATGACGTCATGCGATTGTGTAGTCAAATGAAAGGAATGGGTTACAAAGTATAAAGTAATATGTTTCTAAGTATAAAAGAAACTAATTCTACTTACTAAAAATTAAGTAATTGGAAGGAAAAAATAAAATTTAGAGACTGTTGTTAAATTTTGAAATATAATATCAACTGAAGGTATACATTTTCAAGAAACTAAGCTTGTACACACATAACTTCTTATTTTTTTTATATCTAAACGTGTCACTCGTGTTGTAAGGATCGTGGTCATGAGAGGACTGGCATTATGAAATTGATTTCTTTGAAAACTAGTATTCAGTTTTTCGAACGTATTTCAATTCTAATGCTAACTTTGTATTTTTAATAACTTTTTACAGATTTAAATACATAACTGCATGTTTATGCAATAGTGAAATAAATAATCAATAGGTGTTATGTTCAGAAGTACAGAAGTACAGAAGTGAGATGTGTTCTTTTGTATTGCTTTATTTAATTTTATTTAGTAAAGTTCATAACCTGTAAGAGTTTTGGCGCCATCATGAAAGATGATGAATGTATTTTTTTCGTAATTAATGAACTTCGTGTTAATTATGAGTAAAATTGGTTAATTTAAGTGGCAATTAGTTCAGTTTTGTTCAGTTCAAATGCACAGGTGAAATTATTATGGATAAATTAGTGTACTGTGTAATTCCTCGTTGCTGCCAAATCTCACAAAATGAGCTTAAGCAAAGTGGCCACCGCTTTTACTCTAGACCCAGACTAGACATTCAATAACGAATAATGAATTTAATAAATGATATTTGATAAAACGAATTGAACAAGAAAAAGATTTATTAATAGAAACGGAAGACTTGGCTGTATGGACTCAGATCCTTTGCCTTTCCCCGACTGGGATAAAATTAGAAAATAAATCGTAACCTACAATCCAAGACGCACAGAATATTTTCACGAACAGCCTTAAACTTTCAAATTATCTATGATTTTCTTTACAAGCAAGGGCAATTATATTGACCCGGTTTCGCCTATCAGTACATAAAAAACCGCTACCAATCATTGTCGCCTTGGGGGGACGTTGCGAAAATTCACTAAAACGCGGGTCGATATCTTTCGTAATACAAGGTTGAATTTCACTTCAATAACGACAAACTAATTGTTTAGAAACGGGAAATGCGTTGTAATGTCATTTGTTTGTTTAATTCGCAAGTTTCATGACTTTTAAAATTTCAACTAGATGTCTACTACCATAATCTTATTAATAGACTGCGGTCACACCATGTATGAAAAGTACACATACTTAGATACATAAATATGCACATATTTTCAGTCGTTTCGACACTTCAGAGAGAGATTTGAGGACGCCGAGCGACGAGTCACCCAGTAACCAGATCGCAGTCGAGGTCTCCCGGAAGACAGCCCTTGTTGCTGGCGTTGTAGGAAACAGTTCAATCCATCTAAATAATGATATCTCGGGCTGAGTACTCTGCTCGGCCCACAAAGCTCGGTGAAGTTGTAAAAACCGTGAGGTTGGCAAAACATTAGTCATTCCAAAAAATAAAAAGAGAGATTTGAGATTTTTTGCATAAAGTTTCAAGTGTCAAGATACGTTATCCTTGCAGACCTGCCTATCTTGCTCGTTTATTGCGCCTGTCGTGGTGGAGTGATATGCAGCAACTTTCCCGGGTAGTAATCCACAGCCTTACTTATTCCTGCGGCCATAATGACTGTCACAACCCCTTGAAGAACGAGGCAGTTAATATCAGTCAAATCAATATGTAAAAATAATAACGTTAAATAAGTTTTATACGTGTTTTTTATAATTAAACACTCAAAGTGCTATTTTTTTTACTTTTATTTACTAGTAGAAGTTCCAGCAAATTGCCAGCTGCAATAACTATAACATGTATAATAACTATAACATGCACTTTTTTCTAAACTAGGATATACATGAATAAGAATAACAACATATAATAGTCAAAAATATTATTTGTCTTTCTCTTAGAATTTCATGTTATTTTATGTTAAATATTTTAATATTATGTTTTGTGTTAAATATTTTATCAGAGCGTGTTTTGAATTTTTTTTTAATTAGTACAGCATTTCTTAGTGAGTATTCTTTGTCCTTACTTATCATATTTTTGTAGTAGGAATCATATCAATCATAAAACATTTAGTGTTTTCGATTAAAAAACCTGCCAAATTCAGTCAAAGTCTTTATCTTGTTATATAATATGTTTATTGTTTAAAGTATATTTTCAAGTCACGAGCAATTACAAAAACAATGATTTAATTGAAACCTATTCAAGTAAACAAACAGACTTAAGTAATTATGACATTAATTTATTTTTTTAGATTACATATTCCGGAAACAATTGTCTGCATGAATATAATTTAAAATTAAAACCGTGTACTTTCTCAGAGATAATTTCAATTATCATTGTTACGTGAGTACATTTTGAATAAATGAAAGTTTATACAAGAAATAACAACATTATAAAATCACTGCACAAAAAAATTGCCATTATACGAAACGACTCTCTCTATAGAGGTCACTATATTATAGACACTATGTCAGCAGGTCTTTGTTCATATTGTGGAGCTAAAAAAAAAAGTTTTAATTTCAAGCCAAAGATATAGATGGCGGCAGTTTAGCGCAACTTTCATATCAAAAAATAAAAAAAAATGTTTGCTATGTTTTTTATTAGCCCAAATCACATGACACTAGTTGCCTTATATCCGAATGCCTTTAGACTTACTTTCAAATTATACGGGTTATACTTTTTCAAGTAAACTCTATACAAATTCGGGTTTGCTATGTATCTATGGAAGTCCCACCTCTTATTACGTTGTATTTATATACTCTTTGGATGGCGGTGCAACCTTGAAATCGGTGCGACCTTTTCAACTGAGAGTTTTTGGCTCCTTCGTGAATGAAGATGGTCGTAATTTTTTTACAATTATTGAATTTAGTGTAAAATATGAGTAAAATTGGTTAATTTAGGTGGGAATTAGTTTGATTTTGTTCAGTAAAAGTGCACTAATGAAATAATCGTGAAGAAATTAGTGTATCGTGAATTTCCTCGCTGCCGCCAAATCTCATAAACGAGCTTGTGTAACGAAACCACCGCTTTACTCAAGACCCAGGCAAGACTGTGTAAATAGTGACTAATGACTGAAATAAAGAATTAATACGGAACACATAAATTGAAAATATATAACAAGAAAAAGATATATTAATGCGGAAGACGTGGCTGTATGGACACAGATCCTTTGCCGTTCCCCGACTGGGATAAAATTAAAAAACAACAACTTTTCAACTGAAAATTGTTGACGGAATAATTTTAATTTGTTATGAACTCTAAAACTTATTCATGTGGTGTGAAATAGGGTTACCAATTCAAACAACTATGTTAAATAATTATCAATGTCATGTAAATGAAGTTAGGATGCTCATTGTAAATTATACATAAACTAACGCTACCGCTAGGCTTGTTATGAATACAGGAAGGAAAATAATTTTGTAGTCATAATATACTTTTTTGAAAGTTTATGACCTTAGTACTGTTACACTGGTTTCTAAACTCGATTATATTTATTAGGTTTTGGTGCAGATAAAGACGTCAGTGATCGTGTATGTAATTACTTATTACTTAATCAGACTTTTCATTTTAGAAGTTTTATAATTATTCTGTAAATGGTAACAAATTAGCAGACTGATCCAATGACAAGTGACACTTATCGCTTAATCATTGCAAATGCATCACTGTTTTGTGGTGGAATTGAGCTAATATTTTACGAGCTGCTTTTGAATGTAGGTTACAGCTCTTCAATAGAACCTTAAAAAGGGGTTTCGAAATCAAATCATGACCACTATTCTATATACATATATAAATATATATATAAAGAAAATTATATTTCTAATTAAAAAAAAAGCTGCAGAAGATATCATTGTGGTCCACTATCTGTGTTGGAACCCTATCTACTGCATAGTCCAAACATGGGATAGCTAATTTCTAAAAAAATCGAGCGTATCTTGATATTGGAGATAAGTGGAGATGTCAAGAAAACAAATTGTAGTGTTCAGTTATTTTATTATCAATTATTGTTAGTTAAAGTCCCATTTAAAGTCACAGTTTTAACACTTCGAACTCCTTTTTAAAGTGTCTTTAATATCTCTTGGGAATGAATGATACAGAAAGTTCTAGAACTTTAAGATCGTTTAAGTAAAAAATCTAGTAAAACGCTTCTTGTGTATAAGTGTGAAATTTATCACAATAATATCATCGATGATAATAATATTGATAAGGATGACAGTGATGGTGACTACAAAATTAAAATCATTAAAAAATGACTAATGTAAACTGTTTATAACGAAGTCATAGTCAATAAAACATTATAAAAAATATTCCATATTCCGCGAAGTTCAAATTTCGAAATTTCGCGACAGGATAGAACTGAGCCCGTCTCAATTAAAACTATACAATTTCATATTGCATTCAAAAAGTGTCTTTAAATAGAATGTGTTAAAGTTGTTTTTACATTGCGCTTGGTGACGGCTTGAAGCCAAGTCAAAAGTGTGTCACAGAGTTGAACAGCACGCGCAAGGCCGGTCTATCTATAATGCGCGTGCAAAAGTGCGGATGTGCAACCCTTGCTTTTGCTACTATAAAATAGTTCTTTCATATTTACATCATAATAAAATATTCCCTACTAACAACTTACATGGAAAAGTTGGTATGTTTGTATGTATTCCATTTAAAGTCAATACATAACTGATTTCATGATTTTTAACAAGGTAATAGATTAGAACTTGGGTAAGGATGTATGGTTTTTTATAGATATATCAACGGCATTAAAATACTACGACTAAGTTAATAACGTTAATACGCGCGGAAAACCGCGGACGACCAAAACTTACAGAGGAGGTAATAGGCAAAACACACAAAATAAAATCCTCTAAGACAGTTTTATACTTATGATATGATAGAAGTACTGATAGACGTTATAGACGTCATAAACACTAGCAGTTTTATTAATAAACACATAGTAAAGTACTCCAAGGTTCAACTTTGTATTGTAGTCTTTATTACATTTTACTACAGACTATAATTTACTTTACTCTGTGTTTATTAATAAGATCCTAGTTGTAAACTTTTGTTCCCATCCGTTTGGACCATAGATTTAATTAAAATTTAATAATTATTGAAAGACGGTAATAAAGTTTCCTCCAACGTTACTTATGTTGGAAGGCATGTCTATAAAAGTATTTCCTAGAACATCTTTGATACAAAAAGACATGTATAGTTATGAAAATAAATGTAATGTTAGTGTCTGAAAAACTGTCATAAATTGTATTATTTCACGACCTATATTTAAAAAAAATGACGAATTTTTACTATTTCGCTTATTAAAAAAAAACTGCTTTATCAATTTTGATAAAACTTGTATGGAATGAAAACTCAAATATACCAAAAAAGAAAGGTAACCACTGTTAGAATAAATTAAAATAAAGAGTTATGATCAAATTATTTTCTTTACCTGTACACCATGGAACACCTATGGTGTAAAGATACATGTGTGGAACAGTACAGCTGCGTCGCTATCCTGCGGCAGGGATGTTAAGCCTATTGTGCAAGTCTATAGGCTACTTACTCTACCCTCCGGACTTGTACATAACCAAGTCACAGGAATTATACACAAACAGGTAAGGCAGTGGATCCCTACCCGAGGAAGTTGCTGCACAGTTCTCGACCACCAGTGGTCTTATTGGTACTGACCTATATTTGAACCTGTGCTTGCGTCTTACGAGCTGCCTAGCAGAGAGACAGATAGTCTACTCAGCAGACCCAGACGTACACGAGGAAACTGACAGTTATAAAAAATATGTTTGCATTGGTTTCCTTAAATTTTCAAATGTTCTGTTTTTTTTTTCAAAGTAATCTTTTGACAATGATCCACACTTCTAAAAAAAGACAACACACTAACACAACTTAAACACAACACCAATTAGGGAAAATCTTCCAATCGTTCACGTGTTGTGCAACGACCAATGGAAATATATATTCATTTTCATACTTCAAGATAATAACACGAAAAGATATATTTTATTTTACAGAAATCCTTACATACAAATACTGAATGGCTGCTCGAATAGAATCGCGTGCGCATACAGCCTTGAAGGCAGTTCGCCAGGTAATCCCAAGCCTCAATCTACATGATTGAAGATTAACGATATTGATACTATAGATGATTGCCTTCTAAATATGTATTTTTCCCTTTTTTAGGATTAGTACTACAATGATTAATTTAACTACAAAACAGTAGACATGAAAAATGAGAATCTAATTACAGGCCTTTGCCTATCAGTTTAGGATTAATGAAAAAAAAAACGAACACCTCCAACTCTAAGGTACGTTAAGTTACATATATTTGGATTAAGGAATATATAAAGTAGTACAAGTAAGTAAGGAATATAAATATGTAAAGTCGAAAAAAGCTTTCCGTCTTGAAAAAAATAATATGTTGAATTCAAACTTTAAGTACTTGAGTATTGGTTGACAATAATAGAAAATTTTATTAAGCATATTTAGATACTACCATTCAGCTTCGCTGTTTTCTATATGTCATACTAGCTGCCTGCTCCGGCTTCGCTCTGGTGGTAATTTTTTTGAGCATAATTGAGAGAATAAAAAACAACATTGAGATGTAAACTATCCTATCTTTAAAGTTGAATCAAACTGCACACGGTGTGCAAATTTCATTGAAATCGGTTCAGTAGTTGAGGAGTCCATCGCGAACAAACAACGTGACACGTAATTTATATATATTAAGATTAATAAATTCTTTATGAATTGCACTCTATTTGGTACTCACTTATATATCTATCCGTTTAGTAATTTTAGCCTAAAAAAGTAACAAACATCCATCCTTCCTCTCAAACTTTCGCATTTTTAACAAGAGAGTGTGAAGGCTTAAGAGTAAGTGACAAAGAGTATATAAATACTACGTAATAAGAGGCGGGACTTCCATAGATACATAGCAAACCCGAATTGGTATAAAGTTTACTTGAAAAAGTATAACCAGTATAATTTGAAAGTAAGTCTAAAGGCATTCAGATCTATGGCATCTAGTGTCATATGATTTGGGCGAATAAAAAACATAGCAAACTTATTTTTTTGTTTTTTGATATGAAAGATGCGCCAAACTGGTAAGTGAGATACGGTTTTTAATACTCAAGACGCAAGCACACATACAGTAGTTACTGATAATCTAGGAGCGAAGTCGCAATACAGTCCGCAATTGACTTTTGTTTGTTTTTTTGACATTTGTCTGTTCCGGGAAAAACTTACTTTATTTCTTCAAAATTTGCCACAGATAATTTAAAAAAGAAAACAGGAAATGCACAGAACTGTTACAACATACAGCCGAAAGTGCTTTAACTTGTTGTGTTTGGTGAAAGCTTAACTTAACGCGGACAATGGTATAGCTTACTAATGTTATAAAAGCCAATTAAAGAGAAAATTTAAATATTTATAAAAAGATTAAGGAAAATTAGTATAAAACATATGAATATTAATACAACACTTCCATCCTGGAAGGTATGGCGTCCGGTTAATATACGTATTCTTATCACACTCATACGAGTAGGTTACAACTAGAATTCCTTGGGACTTGATAAACTATTTTCAACTATTTACTTCTGACTTTAAAACAATAAAAAATATAGCTATAACTCGTCTATAAATTTGACAGCTGTCAAAAGTTAAATAAATGAGAAAGCATCTCCCCGCCCGTTTCGCCAAAATGGAAGGCAGAGGCATAACGACATCCACGGCTAGCCGAAGACGCTAAGACCCACGATGTGATAGGTGCCAAATTTATCGATATCCAAGCACGTATCCAATCCCAGGCAACACTGTTTTTATTGAAAAAATATATGGGTAAATAAATATTAAATGGTTGGACTAAGTTATAAGTATAGTAGTGACATTACTAAACTGCGCATTAAATGGCAATGACTTTGGAATGAAATTGAAAAAACTATAGAAATATTACAAAATAAGCAAAGCATAAAAGTGTGAAGCGCTAAGTCTTCTCAAACCTAAATGAGATTTATGAATGTTAAATTATAATATTTGTATATACCATGTCGTGAAATCGTACTTTCTGTGTTGTGTTCTTACGCAAAAATTTAAAAAAATGTATATTTCACATACGAATTTCTATTAATTTAACATTAAGATAGTTTTTAAAGTTTTAATACATAGCGTATTAATAAACGTAAAAATAAAAGAATATTGTAGAGTCTACATTATTAAATAGATCGCTTACAATATTTTGTTTTTTTGTATGTTTGCCTTGAATACGAGTCCATTGGCCTTTCAAAATAGTCAATGACATAAACATTCTAATAAAATCCAGACATATTGAGAAAATTGAACCTTTGAAATACAGAAATTACCTTCGGACTCTTCCCGCCAACCTTGTTGCTGTTGCACATTTGTGACTCATTTGTTTTACTGGTAACATGAAGGTCGATCAAATACTTGCTTCATATTAGTATTTTTTTACAGCGAACAATAAATATATACCATAGATGTCGTAGGTGCGTTCCTGTCCTTTCCCCGAGGTCCACCGGCTACCTACCTTCGGACCAAAACATGGCATTGTCATAATGGCGGCAGGAATAGGTGACGCGCTGGCTCTCAACCCGGGCAAGTTGCTGCACAGTGCTGTACCATCTCTGATCTTGTTGGTAATGACCTGTTTCGCCCTTGCTCGAGTCTTACGAGCTGCTGAGCAGAACGGCAGATGGTCTTTCTTCACAGAGGATCCGGACCAACACGGGGAAAATCTCTCTATTTTTAATAACAAATGGTATTAAAAGAAGTCAAGAAACAAGTAAAAACTAGTAAATATATAAAAATAAGAGTGAGTTTGAACTTTGTGTTTGATCGCTCAAAATATCTTGTTTTTCGGAAGGTTGCCTTGAAGGCGAGTCCATTGGCCTTTCAAAACCAAATTACATAATCGTTACTATACGGTAGCATTGTTTAATTAATAATGTAAATATAATAAACTCGATAGTATGTTGTACTCGAACTATTTGCTATTTTTCACGCAGTTGTATCCCGTGAAATAAGTCATACTTCAAAATTGGAACAGAATCAAAGTTTACTTTTATATGATTTATATTAGTCATTGACAGTTTCTTCAGTCTTACCAGATTTTGTTGTTAAGGTTTGATTTTGAATTTTTTGGTCAATTCATACGAATAATAAGTTTATTTTTTTGAATTGGTATCATAAAATAAGTAAGTAGTATTTTTTATTACGGTGCACTCAGAGACTTCAAACATCTTTTAATCAGTCATTAAGTTGACAGTTTCAGTACAAAAATGTCTTAATGATAAGTTAAATATTAATTGACGTTTCTGAGTGTGGTCGTTATTTGATTTATGTATTTTGTTAAATTTGTTCAGAGATTTATTTTTCTTATTTCAAAAGTGATATCGCCTAGCTGTGGTCTAGCGGTCCGGCGTCGGATTTGACTTCTTGAGGGGACCTCATTTCGATTCCCGGGTCGAGCAACAAAATAGAAAATGTATATTTAAAAATAACATTGCCCGGGACTGAATATGTGCCCGGCTGGCGATAGGCTTGTCACCTATCATATTGTGGGACTTTAGTGTCTACGGCTAGTCGTGGGTGCCTTGGTTGTGCCTCTGCCTACCTCTTCGTAGGAGGTGAATTTTGGTTTTTGTCTCTTACTTGTGACCATAAATAAGTAATAAAGTATAATTATTAAGCTCGACATGTTTGTGAGCACCGCCTTCCATATTCTTACTCCCATAGCATTAGTGTTCTCCACTATCATGTTTTGGTTAAGTATCCATCACTAAGGACTTAAGACAATAACAACCGCCTTTGGTATCTATAAGCTTCGTGTGTTTCTCAACATCATTAAATCCGTTTGTTTGTATGATTTTAACTTCAATAAAAAAACAAATTATCTTTTTTTACAATTTCGTTTGGCATTATGTTTAATTCCTTTTCCACAAATCAATAAAAAAAGTTAATTGTCATCTCTGTCATTTGTCTATTTCGCGTGCATGCAAGGCCTTGCAGAATGAATTGAATTCGGTGAGAACCAACCGAACGTGACTCGTAGACGTGTTCTGAGTGGGTGAGGACTGATAGGAAAGCTTCCTGCGCTTTCCTACAATATTTATTTACGACTGCCTCGTTTGTTTAATAGTTAACAAAGTTGAAAATAAACGGAAGAGGTATTTGACTCCTGACAGAACAAATATCAAAAATTTTACGGCTAGGATTTTATGAAATTTTAAAATCTATTATTGTTAGTCTCTGGATTTAGACAAGTAGATCTAGTACAATTTCATATATTAATACACTTCTACTGTTTTATTTAACATATGAAATAAAATAATGCAAATGTATTCATTTACAAAATTGTACAAAATGGAGTTTCAACAACAATTCAATGGGTAGTAGTGATTAGTAGATTTAAGATCTATAGATTTTTGTTAGATAAAAATTGTCCGAGAAATGATATCATTAAACGTATTTTTGAATAGTTTTTAATATTGCAAAATCGGTATCAAATTTTGGACAAAAAATATGTCAATCAATGAATGAATTTAAAAAATCCAAATGTATATCAAAATCGTAGCACTTTTAATACGTTCTTTTGTTATTGTTTTATTTTATTTATAATAAAAACAAGACCTTTTGTTAATAAACAATTTTTATTTAATTGTCGTGTCATATGCATGTTCAAATGTCGGTTGTGCTGTTTAATAGAGAATTCATGTTTGGATTACAAAAAAGATACTTCTTCTAAAACAATATATTTAAGTAAGTATAAAATGTCTGTCCGTTACGTACTTCGGAGCAGGATCGCGTGACTTCTCCGAAATACGGTGAAGGTTACCTTATGCCTATCGCGAGTGTAGCCTATTAACTGAATACAATATCCTTGTTAATTACATACATCTAATGATTAACAGATTGAAAATCTTACATTTTTACACGAATTTATGAGTTGTACAACGTTTTTATATAAGTCCAACTGCCTCTCTACTAGAGCTAAGAGCACAGTTTAAAATATAGGTCGTTACCAATAATACCATTGGTGGCAGAGTGCTGCGCAGGAACTTGTCCAAGGTAGGGATTCACCGACTAACCTATTCCCGACGCCATAATGTATCTGGTATGTTCCAGTGCAGAGGATCGGGTAGCCGGTAGACTTTCACAATAGGCCTTACATCCCGGTTTATTTTTTTTATATATATAAAATAATGAATGTTGCCAGATATTAGACAAGTGCAGGGTTAGCCCACTTATCACATGGTAAGACTTAGTATCTTAGGCTAGTCATGGTTTCCTGTTTCCTATGCCTTCTTTTTCAGGGATAGAGGAAAATTCTTGTTTATGTAAAAAGTATTCTGATATAATTTTTAATAAGTAATAGGGTTGAACCAGTGAGCTGATGCTGTTTACGCTTCGGCCTGATTAGCCACAACGCCCTTTTATTGTAAGGAAGCACAGTCTTCCTAGGAATTTTCTGATGGTAAATACATATCACTCATTGTTACCAATGATGTTATCGTAGAGTTGACGACCTGAGGAATTGAGTTTCTATGTAAGATAATCGATGCTGGTAAAACAGGAAAGGTGGTATTAATCCTAGCTACCCGTTGGTAGATAATACCACCTTATCTGACTGCGCTTGTGATTATTGCTCTCCTGATGGTAAGAGGTAACCGTGTCCTATATACACCACTGATGTTACAGGTTATTTTACTAGATGGCGATGAGGTTACCTCCTTCCTACATCAAAAGATGTTAATACAAATATTCGAAATAGTTGTCGATTGTTTTTCCGAAGAATATATGCCATATTCAAATGCTAGCTTAAATTAATAAGTGCTAACCTAGTAATAAATATGTTTAAACGAATTTATGTGTTAAAATATATAAACAACAAAAATAAAAAAATACAATATATTTAATTAAGTTAAATATTAGCACACCGCAATGTGGTAGAATATATTGGTATGAATAAGTATTCTGTAAACTTTTAAACACACATATTCTGCAAATAAATAAATTTCATTTCATTTTAAGAATTTTATTTCTCCGAATATTTTACTTGGCCGAATGTTATGTTTACCATAATATACTCTTCGTTGCCCTAAAATTAGTTTCCATAATGATATGAGTGCCATACGTATTGTTATCCATTTTATTAATTGCAATAACATTATTAGGAAAATTTGTATTTGCATTAAGCAAAACATGAATTGTAATAAATTTATCACAATACTATTATGCATTTCTAATAAGTATATGACAGTATGATTACATATTATAGTTGTTTTTATTTCTAGTACATATTAATCTAGTACCTCTTTACGGCCAAAGTCGCTTCCGTTCAAATTTAACTTAACACCTTTGTTTCAAAAAGCGATTAGCTTTCTTCTGGCATTTCGCCGGCCGCTGCCGCGGCACGCTCGCCGGCGAAATGCCAGAACCCGGCGGGTTATGTCAAACTCCTACTGACTAAAACCCCACGGTGTCCTCCCCTTCGCCAGGTACCGGGGCTGTGGGGACTCTTTCGCAAACTTCCGTTGCCCCGGTGGCGCTGGATCCAGCGATCCCCTTCTGGCGGCCCTCTGAACAGGGGCCGCAAACCGTCGGAAATGGTGCACGGAGACACAGCGTGCACCACTTCGGGGTTCCAGTGGCAACAGGCACCCCCGTACCTGCCGCAACCCCATCTCGACCGGGCGGGCTGGATGGAAAGCCCGCCCCCCTTCTCCGCGCGCCAAACTGCCGCCATCTCACGCGGGCCAAGTGGCCCACCAACCTGAGTGCGCTCCTCGTTTCGCCTCTTGGGCAGAGGAGGGGTACTGAGGAGCGCCCTCCCTGGTCCGTATTGGTTTCACCGGGGTCCCAGCTCGATCCCAGTTACTCAGCCCCCCCGCCACGACAAAGCTCAGGCCCTCGGCGGGGTGCGTTGTCTTTCCTGTTCTAACCTAACCTAACCAAACCAAACCATACCTAAATCTATTGATCTTTTAGTATACAATGAATTGACGTTCTTTTTCTAGAAGTTATTTTGATGGTAAATGCTAGCAAATAATATTATTGAAATTGACTTTATGGGAAATAAAATTTCTAGCATGTGACTAATAGAGTAAACAATGAGTATGACATATGAAATCATGAGAAACAATATTATGTCTGTTGACCACTATAGCAGATGAAATTATGGCAAATGAAATTCTGGCAAACGGGTGTAACCGATTCGAAATATACAAACATATATTTGATTGTGATAAAATTTGATATGCATATAGGCGATGACTCCAGCTCAAATAATGGTTACTTTTTTTAAAAATCATCCCCCTATTATGGAGGATGAAATTTGCCGAGGATGGTCCTGGCCTATGGTTGGCAAAGCATCCTTACCACCTTTGATGTATCTAGGTGGTGTGAATTTTTGAAGTGAAAACTTCTTTAGCGGCGTTGCGCACTTTTTTTGGAATGGGTAAAAACCTCTAAACTCTCGTCAGGACACGTGACCTGTTTCGTGAGACGAAAATTCGTAAGACGGCGCAGGGCGCTTGCGCGAATGTTCGTATTGTCATGTTTGTGTACGACAGCGCAATAAATTAATATTGTATTCTACCACATAAATGATAGTACTTTCGTACTGATAAATAAAGTAATTCGTGCAAAATTATTCCCTAACCATTCCAAAATATCAAAAATGTACAACGTTAGTATTCAAGTTTTCACTTCTGCCGGCACTCCCGGAGTGCAACCCGTTTTTTTATCACCAGGAAATCCGTCTGCTTGTTTGCTTTTCAATATCATTAAAAAATTGCCTTTTTAGTACTAATTTAAACAAACACCACTTAAATTTAGGCATTGAACAGAACAAAGGCAGCTGATAGCCGGTATTTAACACGTTTTGCGAAGGCGTGAGTCAAAAAAACTTTCACTATTAGATAATGAACCAGTTGAACGTAGGCAGCCTTTCTTTAGATCATTTTGTATGTACTAGTAATTTATAATTAGTTTTAATAGTAACAAGTCTTATGACATAAAACATTTTACATATTATGGCTAAACTTCCAAGTTCGGTTAAAATTAGGCCTAACCGGTTATAACTGGGTGTAGCCACATTTTTAGGATATATTAGGTTTTGTTTTTTTAATACACTTTTGATATGTACTAGTCATTTGTAATTAGTTTTTACAGTGACAAGTCTTATGGCATAAAAAATGTATATATGTTATGGCTAAACTCCGAAGTTCGGTTAAAATTAGGCCTAACCGGTTATAACTGGGTGTAGCCACATTGTTAGGTTAAGTTATGTTTTGATTTTTACTACACTTTTGATTTGTTTTTGATTTGTACTAGTCATTTGTAATTAGTGTTTACAGTGACAAATCTTATAGCATAAAACATGTATATATGTTTTGGCTAAACTCCGAAGTTCGATTAAAATCAGGCCTAACCGGTTATAACTGATGCTATATGCATTGTTAGGTTAAGTTAGGTATGATTTTTTAACCGGATAAACCTAGTTTTAACCGAACTTCGGAGTTTAGCCGTAATATATATGTACATTTATTACTTAACAACTGTTGTTGTCCCTATTGGCCAAGGTGTTGGCTCAATGTGTGTAAAGGCTTGGCGGTATCTTGGTTGGCGCCAATACAAAAACATTAATTCGCGCATTGATATACAGTGGCCACTGGGATCCGATATTTTAGCGAAACGTGTAAAGACCTATTTTGCGGTAGGATGGGATATTCGATATGTTGGCCTAACACATTGGCCCAATATGTACTGCGGACATAACATATCATATAGTTCAAAGACTTTTATCATTTTTTAAGCTAAAAAATTCTCAGATTAAGCTTTTATTTTGGGTAAGCATGATGGAGCTATTATAAAGCTTGCATCATCATATCTTTGGCAATTATGGAACAACGTAGGTGGGTGTAGGCTCTGTGGTCTAGCGGTCCGGGTGTTGGACTTGACTGCATAAGGTCCCGGGTTCGAATCCCGGGTCGGCCAACAAAAAGAAAATTGGATTTTTCCAATTTAAAAAAAAATGTTGGTCGGGATTGGAAATGTGCCCGGTTGGCGATAGGCTTGCCACCTATCACATTGTGGGACTTAGTGTCTTCGGCTAGTCGTGGGTGCCTTGCTTGTACCTCTGCCTTCCTCTTCATGGGCGTGAAGATACTTATGTAGGTGATAAGCATTATAATACAGCTACTTCTCTTTATCATTATTGATGTTTATAAAGCCAAATGAATTTCGTACTACGAAGAAATGTATCAGAAAGTTGAACTTTTGCCATTTCTTAACCTAAAACAAAATGCGTGCTCATTATCTGAAAAATGCATGTCCTAAACTCTGAATAACTACAGTTGTTTTTGAAAGTAGAGCACATTTTCTCTCATAGTACAAGATAGCGAAGAAGCCAGCAGTTCTTCTAATAATAAGAGACAACATATAGAAACCTTGTAGCAATTAAGCCGATATGATGCTGGACTCGACCAGCTAGTCTAAAGTGAAGCCGATTGATGGGGTTGCCACCTCCCTACACCAAGCGTTATGTCTTTAATTATGTGATGTAATTGGACAATTTTATAGCACTTAAATCTGATCGTCACTTACCACCTGCCAGTATGTTTTTATTGGTCAAAACTAGTTGACCACCTGTAGAGTGGATGAGTTCAATGACCATTATAAAACAAATGTAAGAACTGTACAACTGAGAGATATTTGTTTAACTTGGAAATCAGTACTATAAAGTAAAATATGCTGTTAGATATCCCCGTGTTGGTCCGGGCTCCTTTGCAGAATAGACCATCTGCCTTTCTTGCCAGGCAGCTCGTAAAAGGCGAGCATAGGCCTATCATCAACACCGTGACATCTGACTAGGTGGTGGAGTTTCGCAGCGACTCGCCCGGATTGTTACCACCGCCTTACCTATTCCTGCCGCCATACCGTCATGACATGTTCCGGTTCGGAGGGTAAGGTAGCCGGTAAACTTACTTTTGCTCGAGGCCTAACATCCTGACCTCAGATTGGCAACGAACCATTACCATCTTTGGTGTCTCTAGGCGGCGTGAATTTCTTACCATCAGGAAATCCGTCTGCTTGTTTGCCTTCCTATAACATAAAAAAAGAGAACTTTTACCGTAGTGTATCGATTGGTAGAGCATCGGCAATATAAATATTAAAAGAAGCTAAACTTTTTTCAAATTTCAAATTTTGTTTTAAGTATGAGGAAAATACTAATAATTTATTATTTATTTGAAACAAACATTAAAAATTCGACTTCAATTTCATTAGCATATCATCATAATAATAAAAAATAAGTATTTTTCCACCACCAGCTCCAGACTTGGTGCAATGGGACCATTTTGGAAATACGCTCTTTCAAATAAGAAAATCGATTCACAAGTGACGGAGAAATCAATGAACATACATAAAAAAATATACGAACAAATAACCTCCTTCTTTTGCTTGAGTTGTTGCTTATAAATAGCTCTTATTCATCCGGATATTTTATGTAGAATGGTTCATTTGCCTCGCTGCCTACTTAGGTTTAAAAATTAGTGCAGTTAGTCTAATTACCTAACATACATACAATAGTCATGGACAAATTTTAAAATGACCCATTTTAGATTGGAACTACCGAAAGGCTTAAGATGTCAGCCTCAGTTTGGCAACAAACTATTAACATTTTTGGTGCAGCCGTCGTTCATTTACTTACCTACCTTCATGCCAAGCCCCTTACGTACAGGTAAGTAGACAGTATCGAGCTCAAAATCTCGTGATCCTGGCATAACTGCCTGGCTTTCTCTACATTAATTACCTTTTTCATTCAAATACACCGGTTTCGGAGACCTTTAAGACCACCCTCGTAAAATATCCGAGCGATTTAATCATGGAACAGGTCCTACCCGGTGCGTACATCCATCCACATTCGCATTGTATATCTGCTTTGTCAATCTTTCATCTGTCATTCGTTCCACATGACCCGATCAGCGGAGCATGCCCTTTCTTATTTCGACAACAACTCTTTCTTTCAATGCCACTCTTTTTCGAATTTCACTATTACGAATGCGGTGGCGGAACAGTTTATGTCTACCATCAGGAACATCATACGACTTCCGTTCGCAGATAGAGAATTAAAAAAAAACTCAAACTTTCCAAAAACACTTTAAGGTAAACTCCGTTCTAAAATCTTTTTCGAAAGTTCAAAATACTCATATTTTTAAATATATAAAATAACACTTATACATCCACCTGCTTCCAAAACAGGTGATACGAGCCATCCGGTATCATTTTTCAGATTTAATTTTTGCTGTTTAGAATTAATAAATCTACATCACTGACAGACAGTAGACATCAAGTAGATATTAAAAAAAATAACTTAACATTTATTAAGGCTAATGTACATACTAATACCATCGAATATTCGTGAAGTTTAGGTTCGATTCCCGATAGAGACAGGCGTAAGGGTAACAAGGTTAGTAAGTCCAGACGAACTTCTGTCCGCCTTACAATTATTATGACTAGTACCATTTTTTATTAGAAAAATTAGGATGTTCTTTTTCCTATTCTCCTCGCTGTTTTTTTGTATTGATTTTTGAATTTTGGTTAGAAATAATTACTATTATTAATTAATTATTATTTCTCTTGAGGTAGGCTGGTCATAGCAGATTAACATTTCAGATAATTTAAAAGACTTCGAAGAAAATAAACGTTAAATATTAACTTTTTACTTTTGCATTTTTTTTAATTATCAGACTCTTATCGCCTCTGTGGTCTAGCGGTTCAGGTGTTGGACTTGACTGCATAAGGTCCCGGGTTCGAATCAGGGGTCGGGCAACAAAAAAAAATTTGGTTTTTTCAATTTTCTAATAAAAAAAAGGTTGCTCGGGATTGGATATGTGCCCGGTTGGCGATAGGCTTGCCACCTATCACATTGTGGGACTTAGTGTCTTCGGCTAGTCGTGGGTGCCCTGGTTATGCCTCTGCCTACCTCTTCGGGGATGTGGGCGTGAAGATACTTTAACAGAATATTGATTTGGTTATTTTAAAGCTATTCATTTACTTGTGTTACAAATTTCTTGACTTGTGAAGTAAACAAATAAACACATCTTTACATTTATAATATTATTGCGAATGTCACCACTAACGTGAGGTTTAACTAGGTGATAGAGTTGAACAATAGCTCGCTTAGATTTGCTCCATTGGTATTTCTTACCACCATATCGTTAATAGGAGGAGTAGATAGCTGGAAAATTCCGCGCAAATGTCAATTTACTCAAGTTACATAAGCAACCTCTTTGGTGTCTACAAGCGCATATTTCTTAACATTAGGATATCCGATTGTTTGCCTTTCTAAAAAATAATTTCTTATCACACTATAAATACACAATATAATTATGTAATATGAATAATGAATGTAACATAATATATTTTTTTAAGATATGGGGGTTTGTACGGATTAAAAATATTCAGTTAGTCGCCATTTTGATTTTTGTACCAAAAAGTATATAAATACTACGCAATAAGAGGCGGATCTTCCATAGATATATAGCAAATCCTAATTTTTTATGAAGTTTGGCCTAAGTGAAACAAAAAACTTGACAGACAGACACATGGTGAAAAGGTATAACCCGTTTAATTTGAAAGTAAGTCTAAAGGCATTCAGATTTAGGGCAACTAGTGTCATATGATTCAGGTGAATAAAAAACATAGCAAACTTATTTTTTGTAATTGAATGTTGCGCCAAACTGCTGTACCTGTACCTTTTATTGCAAGGCAAAGGCTTTTGCAGTTCCTTTTTTAAACGCGTGTTTTTGACTCGCATAACAAGCTATTTGGTGGGCAACTTTCACCCATTCGAAAGTTGAATTCGGCATCTTTGCATGTGTGTGTCTATTTTCGGATACTTGTACCGTTTTCACGAAAGCTTAATAATAATGTTATAACATGATACATGTTGCGTAATATTATCTGTCCACTAGCACAATGTCTAACAATTTGCTTTCTCAGTTTATCGCTTTAATAATTGATAGTGTATGTGGGTTGATAGATCGTAGAACTCTTGCTCAGTCGCGTATCGTGAGTTTAAAATCCAAATCCAAATTACATAAATTATTTATTTTTGTACTAAAAATGTATAAAATAATTTCATAGCCCATTAGAATTACCTTCGAGTTTAATTTTTAAAGTCCGATTTTGTTTTCAAGTACTCGTATTAAATTTATTTTATTGTATCGCCTCTGTGGTCTAGCGGTCCGGTGTTTGACTTGATTTCATGAGGTCCCGAGTTTGATCTCGTAGTCAGACAACAAAAAAGTTTTTTTTTTATTTTGTAATAAAAACAACTTTTTTCAGGATTCGATATATGTGCCCGGTTGGCGAAAGATTTTCCCCCATTACATTGTGGGAATGTCTTCGGCTAGTCGTGAGTACCTCGATTGTGAATGTGCTTTTTGACTACCTCTTAGATAATGATACAGGAGTGAACATGTCTTTATTGTTTTTTATTTAACAAATATTAATAAAATCTTAATATGTTAATAAAAAAATAGTTTTAACATCTATACTGGCGTTTAGACATAGATAGAGGTACTCATTCCTTAACATTTTAGAGGTTACATTAAAATTGTATGTTTATTATAGGTATGCTGATAAGCAGTACCATAACTCTACATTTCTTTATAAGAAATGTAATAGAAGAATTAAAATTAATCGTATCCAACTCAGAGATCGATGAAATAGTTTAATTAATGTTTTATTTCGGTTTCGTATCAAAATAACAAGGCCTCAAGGCTATAATCATATTCCCTACTGTACTACGGCATGTTTGAGGGCCATGCCTATCACATGTTGTTTTTATTTTATTGTTTTTTTTGCAAATGATCGGCATTAGGTGGGTATCTGTCAATTGCAATCATGATCATACCTGTAGTGCCTTCTTAAGGTCTTCTTAATTGCGTGAATATTTTAAGTCTCAATTTTTTGACTTAGATATGTAAAGTATTTAGAAATAAGATAGGTACCTACTATTTATCTTACACCTATTGCGTATGTATATGTAATAGGTGTAAGATAAATAAAATAGGTACGTTATATAGATAGATAGGTTTATACAATAGGTGTACCTAAGTAGGTATTTTCTTTGTTACGATCTAATCTAAGTATTTATTAGACTTATAATTTCTTTATTTTTCAATTTACGAATCATAAATGGACATAATAGGTACGTGAAAGTAGAAAACACAGGACCATGTGAAAATTGAAATAAAAGCGAAAGCGTCAGGACTGAGAAAGTACGAAAGGTGTAATTCTGTGTACAAAGTTTTAAAAATTACAATAGAAAAAATGATAACCAAAATCCACTTTGTAAAGACCCCTATTGTTATGTGTGGTTACTTAATTTGTAAAACGAACATAGGTCATGTTACGTTTGGTGTAAAATAAGATGGCGCGGAGTTGTTGGCACGCCGGAAACAGCCGACAACGTACGAAGCGCGTTCGTAAGTGGGTCAACGCACACATAGACAACCACGCGGCGTACCGCTCATCTTGTGGGGAAAAATTTTTTGCTTTCTCACTACGCGAATTTTCGCACGAAGTGAATCACACTGTCCCCTTTAGTTGATAAGTAATGTCGTGTTATATCAACGATTATTTTGTAAACAAATGTATTATCTTATATTTAAATGTCTCAGTTGGACATGTTGTACTAAGTATGTTATTATATAATATAAGTCAAATGCGATCTGGGAAAAATATTTTTATTTACGTTGACAAATTACCTGTTTACTAACACTGCCTGTATCCAATATAAAACAAAATGAGATAAAATGTTCCAGATTTGATATTTCTACCTAGTCGCTTTAATAAATTACATAAATACCGATATAGATGTTCGGGATGAAAAAATTATAGATTTTTAGCCAAATATCAAAAAAACTAAGTAAAAATATAACGGTAAAATCATGAAGTTTCATTGCGGGGATACAAAAATATTTCATTCAAAATTTAATTAAAACTAGCAACTAGAATTTTTCATTACATTCGTAACTTTGTCCTTATCGTTTTCGTAAAACATAGTTGCAAGTAATTAATTTAATCAGGCAATACTTTGTAAAGATCCATGTCAGATGTAGAAAAAACTATTATTACATTAGTTACGCGGTGTTGGCTAAATAATCATTTTTACTACATCTATTACCTACATCTGTTATAGTTGAATACACGTAAACCTTGTAATTATTATAGAATTGCAAGTCATCTGTGACTTTTCTCGTGTTTTGGAATGTTCAAGCTTTCCTACAGGCGAGTTGACTATTGGGAGACAAAGTATCTAGCTAAGTTTGTCTTTTAGTTATAGTCTATGTATATTCTAAATTTCGATCTAAAGTTTTAGCGTGCTTTTGATCAAAAAAATTCGCATCGAAATAGGTCCCCTCGCTCCCCATAACGGACACACACACACACACACACACACACACACACACACACACACACATACATACCTACGCACAGACACGTCAAACTTATAACACCAGAGGCTAAATAGTAAATTTAACAGATACCTACGTTACTCTTAAACTTATACAAGTAATACGTATTAGATACAAAAAGAAATTTCGTAATAATGCCAAAATAAAAAAAAACAATAATGTAAGATACATAGGTAATATAAGAGGTAAGATAAATAGATATCTTGATTATGTCAGCTTTCAAACAAAAAAAATCAGATCGATATCGGTTTATCCGTTCAAAAGTTATGTTACCACAGATATACATACAAATTTATAACACCCCCCTTTTTCCGTCAGGGATTAAAATAACAGTTACGTAATAAACATAAAGAATAGAATTACCAAAACATAAGTGTGCGTAAAATAGATTTTGATCAAAGAGTAACACAAATAAAAACGTTTAAATAAAGAACTGCCATCTGCAAGTAGGTGAAGTAATTTTTCATAGCCACCATGATTTAATGACAAACGATTTCCATTACAGTCATTTAAAATACGGCATTGACCAATTTTAGCGGTAGGCCTAAACGCTGTCTAATTATGCAGATAACTCTAGTCTGCACCTAGGTTACAGCACTAAATTTGTATTCAGCTCAGATGTGCAACACTGAATCTAAATCTGGTTTTGCTTCTTTGTGTGCATTATACAATTATTTGCATATAAGCTGTGGTACTTTTATCATTCTTACTAGACTCTTTAACTATTTAAACAAGTCTTACTTAAGGTTTAATCATCAATCAGATGAGATAGTGAGATAAACGCGCCGCCTAAAGATGCAAAAGATGATAATAGTGGTTTGTGAAACTTAAGGCCGCACGCAGAGACATTAATTATCTCTTAATCAGCCAATATAATACAATTTAATGACTGATTTATAGACAATTAACGTCTCTGAGAACTGCCGTTAGACTACTATGTTACAAAGTTCATAAGTTTATCAGCTACCCTTACCATCGAAATGGAACAGGACAGTGGCAAAAACTGATTTTCTGCCACCAGGAAGAGCTAAAGAGATGGCATTAATCTGAGTGAGTGGTCGTTAAACAATATCATCTACTAGTTGAAGTCTACCCTTGTCTCTTACGATCTGCTTGGAAAGAAAGCATTTGGCATTCTTCTAAGGTATTTTAGTAAAATATATATTTGCACGTTACATTGCCTTTGTGGTCTTGCAGTTCAGTTGTTGGACATGACTTCATGAGGTCCTGGGCTCAATACCCGGTTAGGGCTATAAAAATGAAATGTGTGCTTATTATCTATTTTTAATATAAAAAAAACATTGCACTGGATTGGACTTGTCCCGGTTGACTATAGGTTTCTGTGTCCATTGTGAGACTTGATGTTTTCAGCTAGGCGCGAATCGTGGTTGCACCTCTGCGTACCCTCTTCGGAGATATGGGCGAAAATATACTTTTTGTTTTCTTCATTCAATTTTAATATTTTTTTTAATGTGTACTTACTGTATTTTTATTACATGAGTGTAGAACTTTTAATCTATGCAAAAGTTCTTGCAAAAGTCGTAAGTTGCAATTAAAAACTTGAACTATGTTGTAAACATGTACGCTATTTTAATTACATAGACATAAAATTTTAAATTTATGTGAAAGTTGCAAAATTTTTACTTGATTCGTTTTTGAAATGGGTTCTGAATTTTAATTACAAGTTCTTTCAAAAGTTGAAAGTTTCTATTTTAAAACTTAAATAATTTTCAAATGTGTACTGTGCATTTTTAAGTTGTATATTCTTAAATTCGTACAAAAGTATTTGTTAAAATCACTAGTTGCAACTTTAAAACTTGCATGATTTTGTTTATTGTATTTTAATATAGTTACAGAATTTTAAATTTATGCAAAAGTAGCCAGTTGCTATTGTAAAAGTTGTATTATATTTTTAAATTATATACTGTAATTAAATTACATGCTTTTTAATCTTTTCATTATTTTTAAAAATTATTTCAATTTAAAACATATTAAAGGTTACAACTTTGAAAATTATGCTATTTTTAAATGTGTACCGTGTTTTAATTACATACCTGTGAAATTTTAAATTTATGCAAAAGTTCTTGCAAAAGTGCAACTTGTAACTTTAATCATTACTATCGTGACCTTCGCTTATATCTTTAGACTGGCAATATACTTATCTTCCTAATTTATTACAAACATCAGATAAACTCACGAAACATCTATATAATTACTTGTAATTAATGTAATATATGCAATGGTGCTAAAATATTATGATTATTAATTTACGTTATTAAATTGAAATGGTAATAATTATTTTCAGGCTATTTGAATCTAATGATAAAAGTGCTTGATATACGTATTAAATTAGACAATAGCAACTTAACGAGATAGTTTATTTATGTATTAATTTAATAAAGTCATGTTAATGAAAAAAAATGTTTTTTGACATTTTTGTTTTTTACCAGTAACATAATTTATAATACCAGTAGTTGGCAACACTTACGACTTTATTTCAGTGGAGGGATTTATTTCTGGACCGATTTATTAAATGTATATTTTAGTGTGTGAAAACTGCATAGCTTTGCTAAGCCCTAAACAAAATTGATCCAGAATATGTTTGTTCAAAATATCAGCGTCATGTTGCAACACGAATATTGGCTAAAAATTAAAAAATCCTAAACAAGGCAATAAAAGACCACGTGTTGGACCGGGCTCCTTTGCAGAATAGACCATCTGCCTTCCTGCCAGGGAGCACGTAAAAGGCGAGCATAGGCTTACCGTCACTAACACCGTGACATCTGACTAGGCGGTAGAGTTTCGCAGCGACTCACCCGGATTGGTACCACCGCCTTACCTATTCCTGTCACTATAACGTCATGACGTGTTCCGATTTGGAGGGTAAGGTAGCCGGTAAACTTACTTTTACTCGTGGCCTAACATCCCAGCCTCAGGTTGGCAACGCACCATTACCACCTTTGGTGTCTCTATTGGGTGTGAATTTCTTACCATCAGGAAATCCGTCTGCTCGTTTGCCTTCCAATATCGTAAAAAAAACTATACATTACAATATTACAATTTAGTAAGCAAATAGGGAATTGGCGAGTATTCCACTATAAAATAATAACAAATTATTTTTTTTGTCTATAAAAGAAAGTTGTGTCAGTTACACTATTTATTACTCAAGAACAGCTGAACCGATTTGGCTGAAAATTGATAGGAAGGTAGTGTAGAACCAGTAGACGGATATAGAATACTTTTTATCTCTTACGACTGTGAGAAAACTAGGAAAAACAACATTTTAATTTTTCCCATTCAAACTGAACGGGTGGAACGAAGTTTCCCGAAATAGCTAGTTTAATGAAACTAACAAGGAGTTTTATTCTTCAAACTAAATGTTGACATCAAAAAAGGTTTTTCATGTTTTAAATATTTCCAATTTATAAATTACAGTGTTTTAGTTAATATAGGGTTCAATAAAATAAAATATGTTCGATGAATGTTCAGTTAGAGAATACTAGTCGACCTGGCGAACTTTGTACTGCTTGAAATCGTTAGCTGCTGGCAGTCGGAGTTAGGAAAAATGCAATATTGTTTTTCCTGTTTTCCCTACATTTTTTCAGTTTTCTCTTCATATAAACCTTCTCCGGATAATTAATGAAACAATAATAGCTCATCCGTTCACGCGTCATACGATGGCCACGCAAAATGGGGATTCATTTTTATATACAGGGTGCAACAGTGGACCCTTAGGAAGACAGAGTGTGGTAGCCACATGCACTGTGTAGCTTTAGTAAAAAATATAAAAAATGTACCTGCAAAAAATGCTATAGTACTATATTAAAAAAAATACTATAAATTATCGGTGTTAGCAACCCTACTTCTACTAATAGCACCGTAAAGTAAGCCTTGTAAATACTATACCGTAGGCTACCTTTACGCCTAACCTAACCTTATCTTATTGGAAAAAAATGAAGTTAGATTTCTTAAATACTTTTTACATAAGCTACACAGTACATATGGCCACCACGCTTTAGCTCCCTAAGTGTCTACTGTGGCACCTTGTATATATAGCATAGTTGCTTTTAAAAGTAATAGTGCATCTCTAAACATAGTACTGGCGGACATATTGACAGATTGCAGTTATTAGTGCAGTCGGACAGTTGTAGTTCCGATCACTTGCTCCATTTACTGAGCACATGTGCTATTTTGATTAGACTATCAAATTGGACGCTATGTAATAGTACACTCGCACACATAAACTTCCACTGACTTTTACTTTTAATTTTTTCTTTTTTGGCGAGGGCCACAGAGACACAGAGATGTGTAGAACACAACATTTGCCATCTTGTCAGGCACGTAACTGTGATTTTAACGTAACGTTGATTATTAACAAGAGCTCTAGTGGTAGAGTACTGTGGAGCATCTTAACCGTATAGGGATCCTTACCTATAGCTGCTGTCATAATGAGAATTGGCCTTATATCCCAACCAAAGGATCACGAACCTATATCATCTTTGGTGTTGGGCCACTGTTGTCTTTTACCATCAAGGGATCCGTGTACTTGTTCGATGTTCATTCACATAAAAAAACAATGAAATTCCACCAAAGGCCGACGCTGAAAAGTATAAATTTAGTAGAAATATGACTATTATAGACTCGTCCTTACAAAGTAATATTACGCGCTGTTGAATGAACAAAAGATTGAGTCACGACTGCATAACTGCAGATTGCAAAGTGCAGTGGTGACTTAGGTCAGGTTTTTGCTATTATTAGATTAATATTACATGTACAATCGCGTTTATCAGTTATCACTTATGAAATAAGTTATCTGTAATAGCACTTAATCTTAAGATAGTTATTGTTAACAGATTTTAACAAAGAGATTTTATTATGAAATTCCCCGTGTTGCTCTGGGTATAAAAGATCCGCCTGTCTGACAGCTCGTAAGAGGCAGTGGCGTATGCGGTGTCATCCATCGGGACTCCAAAGCTTAAGGGACCCTCGGCTGACCAGATTTAATTAATCACTTATGAAATAAGTTATCTGTAATACTTGTAGCACTTAACCTTAAGATAGTTATTTTTAATCGATTGTAACAAAGATATATTATTATAAAATTCCCCGTGTTGAAAAGGGAATAATAGATTCGCTTCTCTAACAGCCAGTAAGGGGCAGTTGCGTAGGCGTAGCCATGCTCCGGGGCCCCTAAAGTTTAAGGGGCCCTCGGCTAACTAACTTTAATTAAACTGGCGAAAAATTCACCCAGCTTCGAAATATGAATAAAACAGATGATTAGCAACTAGATTTTTGGTAATAAGTTATTTTATATAGAGTAATTTCTAACAATTCTCGAACATTATTTCAACATATGGATTTAATCCGTACTAGCTAAAATTTGCAAAGCAACGTGTAATTTTTAAAATGTTGTCCATGGTTAAAAAAATATTGTAAATTAGAGAAAACAAGAGAAACGTGCTAAAATTATTGTTGTAACTGTTTAGTCGGGCCCTAGTTTAGTTTTGCACCAGGGCCCTGAACATCTAGCTGAATCACTGGAGGCGAGGATATAAACAGAACCATTGGTTGTGAAGTACTGTACAGCAATGTCCTGTGTAAGGGCGATATGACAAATGTTGGCATTGTTGTGTTTCGTTTCATATTTCAAACTAGCTTCCGCCCGCAACTCCGTCCGCGCGGATGTCGGTCTAAAACTGAAAAATTAAGATTTTTTTTCTACGTATTTTTCTAGGATAAAAAGTATCCCATTTTATGCCCAGGATAAGAAGGTATAATTATACCAAGTTTAATCGAAATCGAACCGTTAGTTTTTACGTGATGCCTGAACATACAGACAGACAGACACAAATTTTTTAATTACATATTTGGGTTTGGTATCGATCCAGTAACACCCCCTGCTATTTATTTTTTAAATATTTTTAATGTACAGAATTGACCCTTCTACAGATTTATAATATGTATAGATATACCAGCCTTAGTATGGAACTGGTAGGTTTATTTTTAGGTCAAGCAATGTTTTAATTATTTTATCAAATTTTGACACACTACCTCGTATAGGTTGACTAAAGTTGTGATTTTCTATAAATATAAAACAAAGTCGGGTTTGTTACAACACGTATAACTCAAGATCTGCTGGACCAATTTTCATGGTTTTTGATTCGTTGGATTTGTCACCGCCCCGAATAGCAGAATACATCTTAAAAATAATAAAATCAAAAAAATAATTATTAAAGATGAACCGTCTAAGAAATCGTGATAGTTAAACTGATGAGGCTGAAAATCGATGTAGAGGTAGCTTAGAACCGGGAGAAGGACATGTGAGAGATAAAATGTACCCCATTTTATCTCTTACAACAGTGAGGAAACTAGGAAAAACGACATTTTAAATTTGCCCATACAATCTCAATGGGCGGAACGAAGTTAGCCGGAACAGGGAGTAAAAATAAATTTTAGATATTAGAAGTAGACGTAGTAAAACTATCAAATCGATTCCAACTTTGTCATTATGTACCACGTCGCGACTTGATAATTATTTTCTTTTATAAGCTAGCAAAATATTCCGAAACAGTACTACATAAATTTTATTAACATTCTACTAATAGTTTTTAACTTATAATTAATATTGCATAAATTTCGTGCATTATTAATGCATAACAAAAATGTATGCACTATTAAGTATAATTCAAAAACCAATTGTCGGCTCATGATAAAATTTATGTGGGACTATCACGGAACTGTGACTTATCATTAAAAAAACATTAAAATCGATTGGCTGTAGGCTGAGTAATCATTTAACAAAAATACAAATCCTTGTTTTAAAATTAAAAAATATAAATACTAGGCTAACATCAGCGATAGTGAAGCTTCTAGAAAATTATGAGTCACTCAACATACTGTCCTTAGTTAATACATTTCATGTAGTTTAAAAACCTTGTACTCAAAGCTTAAAAGTTTAAAACCGAGTGAGAATAGGCAAATTACTAAAGAGTTCTCTATACCTCTCTCTTTCGTATTCATTACTTTGTACGCAGGACTAATTGCGGGTTTTCCATATAATGTCGCGTTTTACAGAGCATTTTTTATAACAAAGACTTTGATTTTTAATACTTTTTTACTCTTTTCCATGTAATTTTCCACAGAATTGGTATGCACTAGTACGAATACCATAGCGTTTCATATTTTTCATTTAAATAAACTATTTTCACTCACATATCCTCCAAGGTAGACGGAGGTATTAAAACAAAATTGTTAAGGAGTATTGTTGTATTCGTAGACATTGTAGTCCCACAATCTGATAGGTGGCAAGGCAATCGCCAACTTAGCATATATTCAATCTCGAACAACGTTTTCATTAGAATACTGAAAAAAACACACATTTTTTTGGTGTTTGATCCGGGGTCGAATCCTGGACCTCATGAAATCATGTCCTTAGTCGGACAACTAACTAGACCACATAGGCGATTGATAATTTATTGACAGTCAAATTGCAAAACTTGTCTTCGCTTACACAAAAAATGCTGTGTTAAATATAACTCAAAAACTAATTTTAAACAAATTTTATGGAACCGTCTCTGAATCATAACCTACTTTACGGAAAAGGAGTCATAAAAATTCACTCATGATTAGCTGAGTAATAACGTAACAAGCATACATACGAATTGATAACCTCCTCCTTATTGGAGGTCAAAAAAGTATGACAGAAACGTTGTATGGAACATTTGGAATAGACATAGGAAGTAGACGTTCTCAAAAATATTGAATTAATAATTAAGCTAGATTAATTACTTTTAAAATGTGTAATGCAAAATATATACAGCGGTTATAAAATTAAATACATTTATTGAAATAATATTCATAAACTCGTAACTAGTTGTAACATTCTATTACTTTCTAAAATGAAATATTTACAAAGTCATAAAAATGTGTAATATTACATTTAATATTATGATGTAACTTCTCATTCATTGTAATATTGCACAATTGTTATTACAAAGTAAAATCATCTGTAATTCTTCTTGTTTTTGGTTATTTCAAAAATATCTGACTTACGTTATATAAATGTAGATTTTAAAAATATTTTGTGGTTTTTGTATGTTAGTATGGACTCAATCTTGCTACTGACAAAAGTTAACAGTTAAACTTTTGGAATAGCAGTTAAATTTTGAGAAACTAATTTCGTTTATTCAATCAATTTAATAAATGTTCCTAAAATGGCGGCAAACTAATGTAGTGATAAATATGGCGGATAGCATCGGCCATATTTTGCGCCTCCATGTGAAGCAATTAAAATATTTTATTAACGAAATATAAAAAAGGGAAAACATCAAAAGCCTATGTAATCCCATTTCTTTATTCATATTATTTTCATTTTGATTAAAATCTATTGTTAGCTGACAGTTTTTACTTAATAATAAAAAATGTAAAGTTGAGTTAACTTTGGCGAAAATTTTTTTTATATAAGAGGACGCAAACGAGCAAGTGGATCATTGGATGGTGGTCATCTTTACTAACGGACATCCACAACATCGGTATTACCGATGCATAGTCGATCTTTACGCCATCAGTATGCACTTTTCTTGAAGGTTCCTAAGTCGCATTCGTTTGGA
Organism: Calephelis virginiensis; assembly: GCA_002245475.1. Classification (NCBI taxonomy): domain Eukaryota; kingdom Metazoa; phylum Arthropoda; class Insecta; order Lepidoptera; family Riodinidae; genus Calephelis; species Calephelis virginiensis. The sequence goes on along the minus strand of NJDC01006402.1, from coordinate 207,804 downwards.
TATACTGTCATTGGTAAATGGTACCACAAAGGATACGAGGTAAATGTCTTCGGAATCGGTGACTATGAAATTCAGCAACAGGAATCAAACCAAATAACTCCTCAGAGGCTTCCCCATTATATACGCGGTAGAGACGCTAAACGCTAAGCAACGCTAAAGGATCACGCCGATTGGTAATGTCCCGATCTTTGACAATTAGAGACGTCTTACATTGGTTGCGGACAAACGGAAGGAGCTGGTCCTGAGGAGTCTTTGCTTAGAGTTGTGAACAGTACTCCACGTGAGGCTGAAACTGCGCTTTGTGAAAATAATTTAAATTGCACTCGTAAGGATTATCAGAGATATATTATGTTTAATAATATCAAAAATTAGTCATCAACTTTGTCGAAAATATTAAATGGTCCTTTTTTATTTTTAGAGAAATTCGGAGATTTAATTTTATTTGCGGAGAAAATAAAATAAATCTTGAATTTTATTTTAAAACCCTAGAGTATAAATATTTGAATTGTATTTTAAACCCCTAAGTTTATTAAAATGTATAATAGTGTACAAAATATAATTATAAATAATGTTAATACTCGTAGCAGCATTTTAAATATAAAAAGATCTCATAAATAAATAAAACTAAAAAGCCACATAAGACTTTCACAAATCGCAAAGCATAAAAATATAGAAATAAATTTTAAATCGTTAACTTCAAATTAAAAATCTTTTCAAATCTAATCAACGAAAATTTAAATATGTGGCGCTTTAAAAAATTATAAGCGGCAAAGAATTTCCTTTTCAGCGCTTTTCAAAAGTGCTCATTAAGGTATGAAACCCACATTCCACAAAAGATTAGGCGTTGCACGTGTGTGCGTGACACGTGAACGGTACGACACGTGTGGATACGCGTTTGTTGGTGTGAGTGCGCACACGAGTGCGAGTAGTGATGTAATGCCCGCGTTGACGCCTAGCAGACATTTTTTATGGGCTCTGACGCAACTTTTTTGTAAGCGTAGCGGTATAAGGACGGGTTCATTTGTATATTTTTTCAAATCAGTGTCGACTGACGTGCCATTGTAAATTATTGTTATTAATTGGGTTGTATTTAAGGTTCTTTCTTTTTTGACTTACAGAAATATGATGTAACTCCATTATCACCTAAGAAAGAATTACCTGAATATAACATCTGAGTTTTTTATTATTTTTATCCCATATTGAGAAATGTATCTATTATGATTACTCTTTATACGTTCTAATTTTTGTGCTAACTTTTAACCGCTATACATTCCGTAAAATGTTCGAAGATCTGTAGCTAAATTAGTGTTGTTATAAAAATTAAACTAAGTTTAATACAAAGCATACAACAAAATTATATCTAATGTAAATTCTAATAATCCTGAACAAAGTAATGAAATGTTACTTTATTGCGGAATCGTTTAGAGACTGTCATTATCTTTAGGTTAAATTAGTCTAAAAGAATATACCATTAAAATGAAAAATATTTCAATATACTGCGCCTTGATATTTTATATATGACTTTAGTTGGTCATCTGTGCACTTAGTAATCAAACGGATTACATCGAAACAGATTTCTTGAAAGCAAATGGTTTGATAGCTGTAAAATATTTGAAATTTTTTTCAATATAATAATTTTTATTACGTTTTCCAATATCCTTCGAAATACAGACTTAATCGATCCAATCGAAAAAATATATCTTTGAGGACCTTCTTTTGCAAATTGTTAACGTCCACTAATAAGACGCAATAACTGTATTTCAATGTGCCACTACTGAACGAAATTTCGAACGTAGATGTGAAGTCACTTCCAAGATCGACTGCTTCAGGTGCTCACCAAAGCACTGGTATACTTAAATTATCCGTATTTTTCTTTTTTGCATATATTTCTTAAATGTAATATCTAACGTTATATTTTTCTATTTTACAGGTAAGCATTTGCAAGATGGAGTGTTATAAAGAAAATGTAAAAGGTATAAAAATAAAAAATATAAGTAGCAAAAATGACCTCGTGTGGAACTACCCTTATGATGCACGTTTACTACATAGAAAGAACTGCGTATAACTGTAACGCAAGGCTGCACACTAATGCAACAAGGACAGGTCAACGCACTCAGTTGCCTTGCACAAGCGAGATGAACATATATCTAAGCGCATATAAAAGAACGGTATAGATATGTATATCTGAAGTTCGCGCCCGCAATGCGATCTCGTATAAGTGGGAAAGATATGGCAATATATGTCAGGAAGAGATAGCTATATAAATATTATGTCTGTTATTTCACTTCCTCCGCTGTGATGCAATAGCAATTTACTGTATATTATGCATCTATTTTGAGACAAAGATCAATTAAAATTTCAGTTTATAGGTTTTTTAATTAATAATTTATTTTAAGGGTGAAATCAATTATTTCAAATTTGTTTATAAAACTGCTCATTCACTTATTTTATTTATTAATTTTAAATTCGCATTACATGTGGATAATTGTTTAAAATTTTGGTAAAGCAAAAAGAATTTTGTGCATATATTATTTAATTTGTAATATATCATTTTTATAAAAAAAACGTATTATTTAGATTTTAAGCTTATTTATAAACAATATAGAGATGAAAAACCTTGAATTTAATAAAATGTATTTGTAGTAATATTTAGCGCCATCTATGAGTGGATAGCAGAACTAATAAACTGTTTATTACTTTAATATCAGTTTGGCCTCAATTTTGAATTATTCTCGTAATTTGATTTCTGCTTAACCATGGAAATTCCAAGATTTAACAATTCGCAATTTAATACAGGAAAATCGATTAAAAATACCGCGTCACCACGCATGCCCTACTTTTCCATTTGTGAAAATATTGTATCTTTTGTGAACTTTTCAGCCTACAGACGCAGTAGAAAAAATAAGTAGGCCTGAGATACATGCCAAACCGCGTGTCATTGAACTCCCACAAAAAGCTGCCAGGTTTTGGTATTGCCACACAAAAATAGCCTTACATCCGCATTGATAACGTCTAAATTTGTATCTTACCAATTTTCAAAAGAAGACCATTTTGAAAACTATTCCCTTACACTTAAGCTCTTTTATTTTACACTACACACATAGAAAATTTTCACACTGAAGAATCAAAGACGCATAGGTAGTGGTTATTATGTACAAAGAAAGTACGTACGAGCTTTCTCTGTGTTGCATTACACAACCTCAAACCTCTCTTTCTATCGCGGACTTCTCTTTCCCACTTACTATTATGTAATAACGGTTGTTGTGATTTAGCTGCAACATTTTCCCTACCGTTATCCCTTGAAGATTTTTCTTCTATTTAAAAAAAAGAACACAATTTCCACATTTCTTAAATATGATAAATTTTTTGGGGAAATTATTTTTTGTTGTTTAGTAATATGTTTATCATCCTTTATTTAAAAAGGGAGTGTTAAAAAATAGAAACATGTACCTGTCAAAACGCTGCACCTCACATGCGAGTGAGTACTGAGTACATGTTAACATATCGTATTGAAGTGTGGGAGTGTTTAGTGGTGTGCCGCCAGTTCATTTCCTAGTTGTTCCCCCGATGGCCCGCTTGCAACATCTATGTGAGCGGGGCCTTATTCGGCGCGTATTTTCGAAATTCAAATTTTTTAATTTGTGCAGTGTTTGTGGCAAGTGTTAGTGTTGTGTTTATTGGAATGCAAAGAGGTTTGATATAAACTAGGTCTTGCACGGCTCGGTTCGAAGCGTTTGTTAAATGATGTAACGTTGTCAAGCGAAACTTTCGTGAGCTTCCATTTAATTGAATTACATCTAATTAACTATCATGAAAGAACCCTAGTTCTGAATTAAAAAATTGAATTATCAAACGTTTTTATTCAAACATAATTCGTTAATTCAGTAAAATATGTTGATAATAAAATAAATATCAACTTAGATTGAACAAAATACCTAAGTGTTATGCTCTTTTTTGGACTACCGTTTAAATATGGTTGATGGTCTATAATCTGGTCTAAAATATTTAAAAAATAAATAAATAATATAAGTAATATAATAAAATTATAATACTCTAAATATTCACTTTGATTATATCGACTCATAGATACTAGTTGTTGCTTGTAGTTTCGCCCTCGTATTTAGGATCTACCGGAAACCTGATGAAATGTTGTATAAAATGTAGTCTAAGGTATGCTCTTTTCAAAGTTTATTTTTTATTTGCTAATTCATCAAACATAATGTTTTGATGTGGAAATGGAACATACATAAAAACACAGACTTTCCATTTATATTTCAAATTAGAACAATAATAGAGTTTCAATTCATGTTTAAATTATGTTTTGTTAATTTCATTTCGAATTTATTTTCTGGGCTACTTAATTTAAGATTTTTGGTATAGATTCAATAAACAAATACTACACACATATACTTTGAAATCTTCTTTCTGCATAGATTTTAATATTGCAAAACAAAATTGATACTTTTAAATCCAAAACAATTTGCCTTTATTTTTGTTTTTAACTGACTTCTTTGTGTATTGAAAAGTGCTGAATCGATTTTGATTTGGATTTTGGTAATTGAATTTTTAACACCGAAGTTCAAATCTAAGCCATATTGGTTTAATACAGGACGTGTATGAGCGCAAATATCTCTAATTAAACGAAGAAGGTAAAATAAAACATGAAAATGATTCAGTTGATGATGAATGATGAGTTGGAATTATTTTAATATAAAAAACAGTCCTAAATAAATCACAAACACAACTAATTTGGTGAAACACATCTTAGATTTTAAATAGTATCATTTACAAGTAAAAACCTGATTAAATTTTGACCAGCAGCTTTACATAACGGGGTAGTTTGTAACTAACCGATAAACAAGAATAAAATAATATTTGTATTCCAAATAATCGTTTTAGTATCCTAAGCATTTTTTTCGGAATGTCTGTTGCAAAGTCACACCTCTTTTACATAGATGACTCAGTTCACAGTAATACCAAGTATGGTTTTGTGCCTATTTGCATTTTTTTAATATAAAGTATCTTCACGCTAATATCCCCGAAGAGGTACAACCAAGGCACCCACGACTAGCCGAAGACACTAAGTCCCACAATGTGATAGGTGCAAAGCCTATCGCCAACCGGGCACATTTCCAATCCCGACCAACATTTTTTTTTATTAGAAAATTGGAAAAATCCAATTTTCCTTGTGTTGGCCGACCCGGGATTCGAACTCAGGACCTCATGCAGTCAAGTCCAACACCCGGACCGCTAGACCACAGAGGCGATAAATAATTATTATAAATAGGCGATATATCAATGTAAAATAAATTAATGTATTCATGAATGCACTCTGCCCTCACCAAAGAGGCCAGTAGGAGTGAAGAGACAGCTCATACACGATTTTTATGTCAAATGCAAAATGTCATAAAATATTTTGTCTAAAATTATGCGCGACGGTGTTGTTAAACCTGTTTAAGTATGTTAAAAACAATGCAATAAAATTCAATTAACATTTTGTACTGACACTTACTATAAGGTGTAAACATCTTAAAATACCGCAAGCTTAGATTTTTATACGTAATCAAAGGCTTATAAATGTTTTTTTTCTTTCTCAAATAACAAGATACTGACAATATATATTATCTTCTATTTATATTAAGGAAAAAAAATCTTCATTTCCTTCGGTAATCGCATTACGGTTGAATGAATAGAAAAAAATCGCAAACTGATTGTATATTTTGTTAATTGTCAAGAGAATGTTCTTAGATAAGAAAAAATAAATAACCGAGCTGCGGAAAATTGAAGTATTTATCTTCACATCCGTATCTCCGGAAAAGAAGGCAGAGGTATCACAACCAATAAATAAATAATAACACTAAGTCCAACAATGTGATGGGTGGCATAGTCTATCACCAACTGGGCACATATTGAATCCCGGGTAACTTTCTTTCGATTGCCGCGAAAGAGGAAGAGAGGAGACCGAAAATTTATGAATTCAATATTCATAGTTAAGGCAGGTTAACTTCTGTCAATCATTATTTCATGAAACCGTTTAATTGAGTAAAATCTGTATATATGAAAGGATAAAAATTGACGATCTGACTCATCTATCGGCGCATAGCGGAAACTACTAAACACCTTTTAGTGAAATTTGGCTTATCGATACTTTTTTTTATGTTATTCTATCATATAGCAATCAAGTAGCTTTTCTGATAGTATTTAAAAAATGTCACCTTTACACACCACATGATTACTGATGTGACATCCTCTATGACCGGAATTTTGGACCACATGCTTACCGGCCACACTAACCTTCAACACTGAACACCACAATGGCGGACACTGAGATTACGGTGGCTGGAATAGGTCAGGCTGTGGTTCCATGTCAAGCGAGTTCCACAGCACTCTTCCACCTAGTAATAAGAAGGTACGCATCTTCTAAGCAACGGTTTTGGAACTTTCCCTAGAAGGGGTAAATATGGGATGAAAGTTTGTATAATTATTTAACAATTTTAAACTTTAGATCTTTCATTACACACACTTTTAAATTGCCTCAATATTAAAAATAAAAATTATTGTTTTTTCAAAAATTCTAAATTTAGTGTTTAGGTTGCCCATGAAATTATCGGCTTATAACCATATTAAGTAAAAGTTTCTAATGATTGTAATAAACATGAATAATAACTCTGTTTACAAGATATTAATAATACATTTCTAATATTATTATAATATTTGCCCACAGAAAACATTGGTTTTGATATTACATAACACGTATCTTTTGTAATAAACAAATTTCATTTCAAACTCCACGTGAATGAAGTCGGGGGCAAATATTAGTTTATAATATTACTAGATAAACCGAGGCTTGTTTTATATCATGAACCGTTTAAGGGCAAACCGGTTTCGTTTTGTCACCAAGGTTTACAACTTCAATTTTACTAACAATTATGTAAGTCTATGACCTCCATTTAAGATTCCCCGTTTTATAAGGTGCATTATTGCAACAGACATACATACAAACGGTACATAAAGGTTATTAAAAATTATGTATTATGCAAATGTGTTCCACGATCAAATCGCTTGGGTGTTATCCGAGGGCTGTCAAGAGTTTCCGAAAGCAGCGTGTTTGTATATAAGCAATGGATGTGGAGACAACTAGGCAGGTCTGAAAAAAACAAAACAAAATTTCGCATTTATAATATTAATATGGAGTGTATGACATGATGTAATAAAGGACACTCCTCAAGGTATTTCTTGTACGAGTACAAGGATACGCTTTAAAGTGAACCTTCTCTAAATGAATACAAAAGAGCCTATCCCATATTGCCTAATTCATTTCGTACTTGTATAATTTTGAACAATAAAATATTTCGAGTTTAAAATAGAGATGTACATTTAAATATTTTTTAAAGATTTATTCATATGAAAGGTAAAGGAGTACACGGTTCTTCTGAATGTAAGAAACAACTGTGGCCTATAGACACCAAAAAAGTTACAGGTGCGTCGCTATTAATTGTCCGGGATGTTAGGCCTATTGTCAGATTCTACCGGCTGCTCTACCCCATTGGAACATGAGAGAGTCGGTGTGGACGCAGTAATAGACAAGGCGGTTGATCCCTACCCGGGCAAGTTGCAACTCTACTAACAGTAATAAAATAAAGTCCAATGTATTTCCTGATGGTAAGATATCGCTGTGGCCTAGGATACCATAGATGTTATAATGTTGCTGTCTTGTGTCCAGTATCCAGAATTTTCAGTTTACCGGTTACTCTACAATCCCGATTGGAACACAACATTTCGGTATTTTAAGGTAAATTAATAAATATTCCTGGAAAGCAAATTAAATGCTTCTATTATGGGTGTTAGTCAATAATACTGACACATTGATATTTTTAAATAGATAACAGAATGAATTTAATGTACACCTAGACTCTTAAACACAGACATCAAAACGTTCATTATACAAATGCTTATACCCGTTGGGAATCGACCCCCTAGACTGGCACTTAGTCAGTAGCGTTAATGGTGTGTAACCCTCTAGGAAGGTTAAATAAAATGCTATATATAAGGATTAACAAAGGATTAAAAATGTAACATCTAGTAGTGTTAAAAAAATAGTTTGTAAGGACTTTAAGATAAATTTTAAATTCATTTTACTTTTTTGAGATGTTATAATTATTTATTGTATACATTTTGGCACGATAAATTTAATAAAAAAAAATCTTTCAGACCGGAGTACGAATAAAGCTTTTGCTCTTTAAATATTACTGGTGCGTCATCTTATGACTGGAATCCTAGGCGCAAAGGATTTTTACATGGCAAGGGATGGACAATGGAGAGCACTGTCCAAGTCGTGGCAACATCCTATTCTTTATTCTTAGTCACGGTGTTAGTGGCTTACAAATCAATGCTCACCTCTTACGAATTGCTTGATAGGAAAGTTGTTAGCGTATTTTCTTCAAAGATCCCGAGACTAATAGTCAGATTACTTAGTACATATAACTAATTCTATAATCAAACAACTTAAATATACAAAATAATAAATAAATTCTTTACATACATTCTTCGCTACCTACATTTTCACATGAAACCGCAAAAACTATTTGAAGGAAAAACAGAGGGTGCACTATCTTGGTTTCATGAAATAGATAAAGATAATTTTGAAAGTAAGCGAAAATATAACTTATCATTTGGAGATAAAGTTTATTTTTCTTTTACGAAAATAATGTGATAATAGTACAACTGAAGTGATTTGGAATGACACGTCTTTGCGGTAACAAATAATTGTTATTTTTACAAAAATATTTCACAGAATTATGTTGGGCATATTCTATACCTTCTTAAAAAAATCAAGATTTTGAATTTCAAATTTCTTTTTCTGTTTCTCTTTCTTTAGGTTTTGGCCTTCACGTTAGTATGTAGCCATTAGTCAAGTAGAAATTAGCATAAAATTTTATATCAATTTCAATTAATTTTAATTAATCATTAGTCATAAGTCGTCAGGAAGTCATGTCAGGCTCTTGGGTAAAGCGGTGGCCCGTTTACTCAAGCTCATGTAATGAGATTTGGCGGCAACGAGGAAATACACGATATGCTAATTTCTTCATGATTATTTCATTTGTTCATTACTTTCACTGAACGAAATTGTACAAAATGCCACCAAAATTGACTAATTTCACTCAATATCAACACGAAACTCAATAATTATGAAAAAACTTCGACCATCTTTTCTCTCGATGGCGCCAAAACTCGAATTTCTTTTTCTGAATTTATTTTGTTAGCAATGATATATAACGTTTATAATATTTGTATTCTACATATCAAATTTTATCATTTTGAATTTCGATTTTCGATTCATTCTGTACTTTTTAAATTAAAATTTTGGATTTCGAATTTACTATTTTAAATTTTGTCGTGAACAAAGGTGTTGTAATGTTAGTAAAGTATATTAGTAAATAATATTTATTTATAGTAACTATTTTCTGTCCATAGCGTCATTGTTCGCCATTGTTGTTTTTCACCTGGAGGGTAAAGTAAACCACGTCCAAAATGTTTTTTTTTTAAATTATACTAATAAGTATGTTAAGTTTGATTACACATAATTAAAACATTTTAATTTAAATGAGTCTGTCATAACAATCCCAAGTACAATAATAGCAATAATGTCTGGTAAGCGACATTATTCAACAAAAACTTTGCATTCAAACTTAGATTTAAATCAACAATGGACTGTTTCTCCTCGGGTTAGCTGAAAACCGGACAATATCAGATTTCAAGAAGGGTTTCTATCTCTTTCATCCCCTTTGAAAACCCATTACTAGAATGAGATGGATATATATATTGTTAATAGCATAAAAGGCGGCCTATTTTCACGTGCCACGTGGTTGGATTGAAAAGCTGTCTGTAATTTCCCCCGGATTTTAGGATATGAAAGACTGCTTTATGCGATGTACTCTTTATTTATTCTGAAGTGAAATGTATTCAAATTTGGAACTATTTCGAATGTGAAGTTATTCTAGCGTTTGGCTATTGTATGTTGTAGTTGCAGTAAAATATGGGCATTGTTCAGATATTAGTTTTAGTGGTTCACTTTTTTTCATTGTGTTTAGTCTACTAATTTAATAAATGCGATAGTGATTATTTTGGTGTATATTCTTTACATTAAAACAGCTAAATCGATTTTGATGAGATTTAGTATAGTCATAGACAAAACATTAATGAGCGACGATGGCTAATACGTCAACGAGATTCTACCGGAGAGATTAATTCCCAATTTTGTAAAACAAAAATATATTTTTTCTTATTTTAATTTCGAATAGTCTGTTAATCGCTTACGAGATTATGCCAAATAAAAACAAGAATAAAAAAAATTACGTGTATGACGAAACCACAACGTGGTATAGACTATACCTAACAAAGGCCATGGGTGTCATGTTGGTAATATTATAAAAATTAAAATGTGTGTGTTTCCGTAGGGTTGTCAGCACAAAAATATTGTCTACGTAGATTATGTATTATGAAGTATAACTGAAAAACCAATTGTTTAATCTTAAGGGAAATGAATTGGGCCAACAGGAAAGCATCTTCTTTCAAAAAAACGTAGTTGTTTTAGTAATAAAATGTATGTAACCTTAAACAAAAAAAATACAGTCGAATTGAAAGCCTCCTGATTTGTACCTTGATTTCAAAATTTGCGTCATTCTTAAACACCATCTGACGTCAATAAACGCAGAGAGTTGACCTCAAACTTGAATCGTGTATGTAGGTCACTCAGGTTGCTCGTTTTGGGCTAGCTCTCGATCGACCCTAATCTGACCTCGGTGACCTTGGAGCTCAAGTTCACTGCATTTTGAGGTCGCCTGAATTTCGCGAACGATGACCTATTTATTAAATATTTAAAAACATCTGTTGAACTTCGTGAGAAACCTTAACATCATAAATGTAGAGTCACACAAGATTCCGCCCTTTCTACTGTGGTACCGATCTGGTACAAAACTTATCTATACCTGCTGCCATAAAAATCCCTCGTTATTGTCGTATTTCGGATCAGAAAGTAAGGTTGCTAACCGTCTCAATATCTTATTTAATATTATAAATGTGAAAGTTTGTATGTTTGTTTGTTACTCCTTCTCACAAGAATAACTGAACCGATTTTGATGAAATTTGGCACACACATGGATTAACTCATACGATGGTTTTTTTTCCCAAAAAAATGTATCTATGGGACCATTAACCACTCGTGAAGTATGTATCACAGTGCAATAACGACTGCCCAGTTTAAACTTAGTGTACTTTAGTATGTTTTTACCCGTCTTATTAATAACCATAGACTAAATTACTTCAAGGTTTAATCTGACATGATAACCTTTGTAACACTGGACTTTGGAATAATTTAGTCTATGTTTATTAATAAGGCAGTAGTAACAACACAGCTTCAAGTTTCCCAGCTCCATTTCCCTGCATTAGTTTTAAGCTTCTCCAATTATTTTCTTAGTCTAGTAGGTACTCTACAAATTAGCTAACAAGAGGCATGCATCGTTTCATGTGTCACTAGCACCGTTGCCAAAATAAGCTGGTAGTTTTGATTTTTCCCCTGGGCTGGTGCTTAGACATTTGTCCCGCGATGCGGGGTAAGGTACCTCTTACACAAGAGGCTTAACATTGCAGCCTAAGGTTGGCAACGCACAATTACTTACTTCGGTGTAAATAGACGATGCTTTTTTAAATGCCATCCTTAAATTGTATTTCAAATTGCAAATCATTGAGTTTGTCTGCTTGTTTGCCTTCCTAGACTATTAAAGCAAGGTTGTTTACGTAACACACAGTTAACATCTTTGGCGTCTGTCAGCTTTGTATTTCTTCTTACCAGGGAATCTATTTGCTTGTTTGTGAAGTCTATGTTAGTGGAGATACAATAATAAATTTACCACACCCGAACGAGAATAACAGATGTTGCAGTATTTAAAAAATATTTTACCCCACCTCAAGCATTTTATCACCTTTTTTGCCGAAGTAAAAATCAGAACCAGTTAAATCAATTACGCAAACGCAATCATGACGCGTTGCGAACAAACCCGTTAGAATCAATAGTCTAGACCGGGCGTTTCTAGATATCACCGATTGCGTAATGTGACTGCGACACGTATACGTATTACATGTTGTGTGTGTGAGTCTTAACATGTGGAACACATACATTACATATTCTAATTTTCTTTAAATAAAAAATTAATCCCCAATTTTCGTGGTCATCACGCCTTATGATATTGTAACAGGTTTGCTAATTCTTTTTGGTTGTGTAATTCTTTTTTTTTAGTTATTGTCAGAAGATGTTCTTATAAAAAGAATAAGATTTTTTTAAATGGCTAATATGTTGCTAACCGCGAGGTTTTAACAACTTCACCGGACTATATTGAATAAGAATAATGCTTTAATCCATACAAACTGCTAGTAGCTATTCACGTCAAGCGATGCGAAGTGTAGTATCGAGTAGATTTTCATACGAACTTTCATCCCCCTATTATAGCTCTTTTCGCATTAATTTCAGAAAAAATAGCCCACATTTTTAACTATATGCATATCAAATTTTGTTCAAATCGGCCAAGTGGTTTAGTCATAAATAATAGTAAGTAATAATAATAAGTAATAGACAGATTGTCACATTTATAATAAGTATGAATGAGTGTAGATGGTTATAAAACATAGTCCTCATAAGTCCCTAATTTTTTGTGCTTGTATTATTCTCCAGTGTTCTTTGGAACATTTTATAAGACACGTGAAGACTCGGTCGATATTCAAGAGTTCCTTGAGTGTCTACGCCACAGACCTTGAAGATCGGAGGGTTGTATAAAAGGCAATATAAATGTAATGTACGATCTTTTCAGCTTTTTCGTACGAACACCGTTTTGTATAACTAGGCACAATATACATCATATTCTAAGCCTGTGTCTTGAAGTATTTATTATTAATATAGATTTTTAAATTAAAAAGGAGGTTTTATTTTCGACTCCTGTATTTTTTTGGTATTCGATTTTTCCGTTATTTGTGAACCGTTTTTAAGCCCGTTCCAGTTTTTCACGAATCCTTCCTCTTGAATCACTCTAAAAAAATCATTTAAATTATTTTGGCAGTTTTAAAGATCTAAGAATACACAGGGACAGACAGTGGAAAATAAAAGTAACTTTGTTTTATACTACATACTAGCTTCCGAGGAGGTTCCGTTGCCACCAAGTCTGATGTTGGAATCACACGTAAATCGAGTAAAATTACTTAATTTTTATACTTATACGACATACCAGCGAATTGAAAGGAAGTTTTGCAGTTTTTAGTAACGTCGTTCGCCACTGTTGTGTTCCGGTCCGGTAGTGAGTAAATTTACCATAAAAGCCATGACAGAAGATTGCAGAGTTAAATGAATGATGTCCTGTGTAGCCTGGTATTTGTGTTTAGTCGTTTAAACTCAATTTCAAATCTTTGACAAAAATTATTAACTTCAAAAGCTTAATGAATAAAACTGCAATGTAACGCATAGCTCCATCTAGCGGAGAGTAGCAAGCACTATAAATGTAAATTGCTTTAAAATATTTTTTTATGATCAAAATTTACTATCCTTAAATTAAAATAAATTGTGTTGTCTTTAATGTTTTTATTGTGCTTTGCATATGCGTCACCTGTGGTAGTTATACTATTTCACAATAGATGGCGCTTTTGTAAAATAATTTGACTGCGTCTTTTTTACCCAATGTAACGAATGAAGGATTATGTTTTTGGATGAAAATTTACACACTAAACCTTAATATAGTAATCTTTAGTTGGTAACACCAAAGACTAATCTTTTGACTTTACTAATAACTAGTAACGCACGTCCGTTTTCTTTGTATTTTAATCAGTATTTCTTTTTTCATATTCGAACTTAAACTTTAGTAAATCCGTATGATTTATTAAACGTAAAAATATACAACGTCTATGGATGTCAAAGACATAACTGGTGCGTTACAAACATGAGACTGTGATGTGAAGCCGTTTGTGTGAGTAAGTCTATCGACAACTTTAATCTCCAATTAAAATACAATATAGGTGAGAATTGATACTACAGCAAGCTAGACGCTAGTGCTTTCAGTGATCGCCGTTATCATGTTCCGATTAAGAAGGTTGTATATTACAGCATGAGATAAGCAACGCATACTGCATCTACTAGTTTTGGTGTGTACGGGAAAATATGCTTCTTTAACTTTGGTATATTCACGTTGATATCTCCGAAGTGGTAGGCAGAAATAGGGCACCCACGACTAGCCGAAGATACTAAGTCCCACAATGTATGCGGCGTACCTATCACCAACCCACCATTTATCCAATCCAAGGCAGTACCGTTATTAACCGACTTCAAAAGAAGGAGGTTACATGTTCGACTCCTATATTTTTTATGTGTGTTAATCAATTTTTCCGTCATTTCTGAACCTATTTTAAACATTTTTCTTTTATTTGTAAGAGCCTACTTCTGAGGTGGTCCTATTGCCACAGATCTGGATTTAATATACCTATTTTATTGCCTACGTAGATGATTTATTTATTGAAATCAAAGTCGGTTTTTTGCAGTTTTGCTGCGATTCAATTATTAATAGAATATATTATACTCACTTATTACCTGCACCTTTCCCGGTTTTTCTTTTCATAAGAACTTTCTGCTAACAATAGCTGAAACAATAAAACGAATTACCAAAATTGGTCCATCCGTTCAGGCAAGACCACTCGAAATTGGGATTTTTTTGTATATATGGATTTGTAAAACACAAAATATAGTCACCGAAACTTAGTCAATAGACTTAGACTTAGACGTAGCCTCGGATTTGCAAGGCATACTTAATATTAGTGTATACAAAACATATTTCTTACTGTTAGGAAATCTTGTTTACCATTCTACAAAACCTTTAAGTTAACGGAACCCTCTGCGTGCAAACCGTGTCGCACTTGGCCGATTTTTGTTTTCTTTCGCAATAAGCAATATGTGAATCATGTAACTAATTATCGTCACATACAATACAAAGTGCTGATCTATGGTTTTACTGCGCATACGCAACATGATTTATTGTGATTCAAATTATTATTGCAAACGAAAATAAGTATTACTACACTTAGATTCATCAGCGGCTTTGTCTGTCCAATATCTTTTAATATTTATAAGAGACCAGCTGTTGCCCGCGTTGTCCCACTGGGACATTGTTTCGGGATAAAAACTAATCTATGTGTTAATCCAAGTTACCTTCTCTGTGTGTGCCAAATTTCAAAAATATCGCTTTAGCAGTTTTTGCGTGAAGGAGTAACAAACATACAAACTTTCGCATTTATAATATTAATAGGACGAAGTAATAAGATAGGTAAACCCTCGTGATGATTAGACAATCATATTTGACAGCCTTGTTGCTCGAGGAGCTAGCGTACATGCCTAACTCTACAGACCAACCGCGAGGCTCGGGTTCCATTTTAGACGGGGGCAGGCAGGGATGAAAGACAGCGAACGAACACTTGGTTTTTCTAATGGCAAGAGAAGTTATAGGTGCGTTAATCGGCGTAATGTGCAAATCTACCAGCTTACCTACCTGGTAGATTCTGATAGATAACCTAGTGCCATGATATTTAATATAGTACCAGGAATAGGTAAGTCAGTGAATCCTGGTAGGTTGTTGTTAGCTATTCACCATGTTTACGTAAAGTTCCTACTTATATAAGCTCTGGTTTCGGAGACTCCTGAAATCACCATATTTGCCCATAAATTATGTTTTCAATGAATAAAAAACACGTGCTTGACCGATTTTGATGAAACATATCTTTGGCTTCGTTATTGATGTATGAAATTAGCCAACCTGTTGTGTTTTAAGAACGTCCTGGAAATCCAGTAAAAAGAAACCTGTTCATAAATTTTATAAAATGAGATTAAATCAAAGTAAACACATCTTTATTCCTTTTGCATTTCTTATTACAGAGCAAAAGCGTCAACGTATTTTGGAACACAAATAGGAAAATTCCTCTCATAAATGGTTGTATGACTACTTCTTACACTTTTACTAGACTTCTAACACTTTGAATAGAAAAGTTTTGATTAAAAGTCAAAGTCAAATTAAGTAAATAACAAATTTAAGATAAGTATAATTTCAAAATATGGAATATTTATAATTATAATGGCTATGGCTGATTCACTTAATGTAAAAACGCATGAGAAGTTTTAGGCAAGAGCTAGTTAAAATATTAGTAGTTTTGTCCAACAGTGGGCTAAGATAAGTGTAATAATGACGAGAGGTTTGCTTGTAATTCATTAAACAATCACACCTATAGTGTAAAAAATATGTCATCGGCGCGTCATTGTATTACAAGATAAGGCAGGGTCGTTCAACTTGTTTGGCAATGCTTTGAACTTTAGTACCTTCCCTTTGGTAATAGATGGCGTTACTTATTCCGTAAATAAATACAGTCGGTGTGATAAATTTGCTTTAATATATTTATACAATTTTTCCGGGTTTGTTGTGCTGTGTTCCGGGTTCTCGGGACCAACTAGCTACTTTCCAAGAAAAATTGACGTAAAAGGCGAATATAAGCTATTAATTGTCACTATCACCGTGAACTAACTTGAAGTAACAATGATCTACTCTAATAATTGGTCCCTGATGATATGCCATAGGGTATATATTTAGTGAGATGAACTAGTTGCTATTCACTATTCAGTATTATCGTTTTTTGTAGCATTAGGCTTGTCATTTTGGGTTCCGATCCATCCATATTTTACTTTCGAAGAATAAAATAAAATACAAGGTTTTATATACAAATATATTATGAAGTTGAATTATTTACTTGGTTTTAAATAAATAGTCTATTAATAATAATAAATCATGTAATTGAAATTAGAATAAACATCATTCACCATTGTTGAAGATTATGCCATTTTTTTAAATATTCTAATATTCTTATCGCTTTTTGTTTTTATGATACTTTATTTTTAAAAACTATATGAGTTGGCACATGATAAGACTGTATGCAGATATTATTTATAACATCAGGTCTAAAGAGATTTCTGACTACAATATCACTGTTGTATATACCAATTGCAAAAAGTGTTAATTGACGTTGGGAAGGTCTTTGCTGCAAATCTTTGCAAGACTAAGCAATGTTTTTATTAACATGTTTCCTTGTTTAACATTACTATAAGCTATTGTTACGTCTCAAATAATTTGACTTACATATGTGTTTAAAAATAGATGAGTAATAACAATATAGTTCATTAACCTTGTGTTTGACCTTCAGTTCTGCCTCTCGATGATAGATGGCGCCAAACAGCTTCAATTAGGTTTATGTAAGAGCGTTGATCTTGCTAGGGTTATTGGTCGCGACTTGAAGTGTTTATGTAAAAAATACTATGAGAGTGTCATCTTTAATATTTCCGGTGATAAAAGTCGTGAATTTTTTTATATGAAACTAAATTGCAAAAAGGCGGACGCACTTCCTGGTTAGGCACTAAAGATGGTATTTGTGCTTTACCAACCTAAGGAAAAACAGTTATGTAGGTACCTAGTTTCAAAATTCTCAAAAACATTTTCTTAAGAGTCCTAGGCTGAGATTGCCCGGCTGGTGATAGGATTGCAACCTATTACATCGTGGGAGCAGAAGTACCTTCGGATAATCGGGGGTGCCATGGTTGTACATCTAAATACATTATTAGGGATACAGTCGTGAAGATACTTACATAGTTTACTGGCGTACTTTCAAAGAGACGGATAACCTGATGTTAGAAATACTTATCACCTATATACACTAAAGATGGAAATGGTGCATTGCCAACGTAATTTTGAGGAGTTAAGTTTTTTGCGTTTGTTTACTCGCTAACCTATCTTCTAGACCGAATCAGGACCGTAGCGAGCCTTGACACCACAGGCGCAGGTATAGGTCATAACTAATTTTAAATATGTTTTTCATTTTGTCTCTTAAGGAGCTTGTCAGTGTTTTACTCGATTTTTTTCATTCCAACAGTCAGTCAGAAGAAGAGGTGAAATTTTGCAATGCCTTATCTAAAAAGGTAATTTAATATCCCTAAACAAATTACAATGAATCTTGCTCAAAGTTTGCAAATTATTTTTCTGTCACTACAATTTTTTATTTCCGATAGTGTCTTGTTCCAGTTAGAGGGTAGGCTAACCATTAAAATCCGAACCTTAGGTTGGCTACGCACTAGTAACATCTTCGGTATCTATAAGCGAAGTGTACTTTATACCATCACAAGCTCCTTTGCTTTTTAAAGGAAATTCCAGAAGAAAATGGGAAAACCATTTTATCATTTCACTGATAGCAACGTACCGCTAACATTTTCGGTATCTATAAACTGCTGATGTCTGTTTATATGCTGTTTTGTGCTACAAAAAGAAAAAAAGGGACAAGTTTTTGCACTAGAATATTCTATTGAATGTGGACTTGGCCCATAAAGAGAAGGCTAACGTACCTGAAGAGGAGCATAATATATTCTCGAACTGCTAGTTATCTAGTTATATTACCATGTCTACCTAGGTAGTAGAATTGAATCGGATGGGTTCTACCGCCTTATCTATTCCTGCTACAGCAGAAGCTACGGCTTCATTGCTCGCCATTGCTGTGTTCCGTGCTGGAAGTTAGGGTAACCAGTAATTTTGCGTTACCTAATATCCCGGCCACAAGACAGCGTCACACCGGTAACATCCATGACTGCTTTTCTCACTATTAAGAGCCACTTGGTTGTTGGTTTTTATAATACAAAAAAACAAATGTTTCTGACGCAACTACAAGCAATATTCCTTAGTCAGTATTTTTTCCTCAAACTTCAGTTTGCTAATTCGCGGTAAATTATTGCTAAATCTGCAAAATGTATAATGTGTGTTGGGCAATGAACTCGTGTGAGTAATCGATACATTCAATTTTGTTTAGCATTTAATTAATTATGATAGTTTTATTTAATGCATTTTGTATTCATCGCGTTGGTCCAGGGCCCCTGTGTAGAATAGACAATATGTGTGCTTTGAAAGAGGCTGTAAAATAGGTTATTACCAACAAAACTCGTGCTAGAGAACTGTGCAGCATTTTGCCCGGGTGAGGATCCACCACATTAACTAAAATTCCTGTCGTCATTATGATATTTTTTATAAGGTGTTCTCTGGGGCGGAAACAGGGAATAAGTGCACTGCTCTTTAGATGGTTTCTGGTCTTTTCGTCTCTGTGGTCTAGCGATTCGATGTTGGACTTGATTTTATGAGATCCCGTGTCCAATTCTCGCCCCAGGCTATAAAATGTAATTTTTCAATTTTATAGTAAGTAAAGCAAGATTGCCTGGATATGTGCCTGGTTGGCGATAGGCCTGCCATCCATCAGTTTTTGTGTTAGTGTCCTCGGCTCATTGGGGATAAGAGCGCGAAGAGGCGATTTATTTCTCTTAATGGTAAGCTACGTTGCAGTCATGTAGCCGGTGTGTTAGGCTGAATTTGTAGGTCTACCAGGTACTATACTTTCTAGGATGGAACACAACAGTGTCAAACACTGTCATAATAGCGACAGGAATAGGTGGTTAATCCCTACATTGGAAAGTTCAGTCTCTGAGTTGCAGATTTAAAAAATCCAAACTTTTAAACAAATTTTGTAATATTTAATATCCGCAGGTTAAATATTTGTTCAAAAAATCACTTCACAAGTCTTTTATGAGTTTATTTTATTATGTAGATATGCCTAAATAATTGATATAACGAATTTTCTTTTCATAACTCTTTTTATGAGTAATTTTGACTGCTCCCCTTCGAGTTTAACAATAGCGAGCACTGACATAATCACTATAGACAACCTTAAGATGGTGGTTCTAAAGAACATAGTAGAACCTAAGAAATAGTGTCGGTAAAATCATATTTTTGGGGTTTAAATTTTGAACTTTTAATTTTAGAAAGTAAAATTATAAACGGAAGTAAAATAAAACTTTTTAGTCGTTTCAACTTGGTATTCATTTTCGCCTACTTGATACGGGTACTGGCGTTAAGGTTTTTAAATATTATTGGTCCAATACAGTTTTAAGAAGGTGTTGTCACTTACGAGGCTAACAATCACAATATTAGATTGGCAACGCATTGTTAACATTTTTGAAAGTCCAATTAGTGTTTATTTCGCAACGCCTTCTGTTAGATTGGCTATAAATACCAATAAAATCTCTCTTAGTCATCTGAGAGTAAATAGTCTCTCTGTTCTAATAGTTCTTACCATTTAAGGGAAATTTCTTCCTGTTATCATTGAAACTAAATATTATTCTGAATCTAAATAATATTAATCATGACAAAGTAGTAATTAAAATATTTAGTAATACACAATGAATAATATTTAACCTTATCTAAAACACCTCGTCACATGTTAATATATCTGTCCTTTACTAACACGAAGTAATTATATTTCTATCCCGTTTTAACAATATGTTGGCGGCCGCCGACCGGGCCGTTGACCCCCAAAAATTTTCGAGGTTCAACGAACGACCGCGGCAAGTTGAATGTACGGTGTTACGTAGTGTAAGAAGTTCGCTATTTTTTTACGTTATCTGTTATTTTCGCGCATTTTTAAATAAGGAACGTTTTGAAAATGAAAATGTTTCTTATTTCGAATCATTCATTTAAACAATATCGTATTCTTCATTCAAATTTGATTTTAGTTCTTTTTTAGATATTTAATTAATTAATTGATTAATTTTCCAATTAGCCATGTGACAATTAAGATGAATTGATACAAATTTTATTGTATTTTTATTTGGGATTGGACTTAAATTATTTTACTTATTACTTTTTTTTAAATTGAGTTTAGAAATAAGATATTCTTTAACGGAAAATATTTTTGTGAATGTGAAAAACAGAGGTTATTGTTCTTTTACAAAAATGTTGTGCAATATTTCAAAATTGGAAACAATGAGTAGGTAATTATTTTAAAAACATTTCCAGTTTTCTTTGAATTTTATTAATTTGTCACTATAACGTGAGTATTTACTACTATCCAGTTCCATTTAGAAAATTAGTTTAGCAAGCAGTAAGTGCTCGCTACTGTATTGTTCCGGTAAAAAGGGTAAGATTGGTGCTTAACTTAATTGCGGAAGAAGTTTGATAACCCAACCTTAAGTGTGCAGCGCATCAATACCATCTTTGGTGCCAATCGATTATGGACTTGGTTCCAATAATTCTTTTTAGCTCATTTCATTATAATTTGACAGACATTATTTGAACTTGTAACCTTTCGTCTTAAGCCGACGAATACTCTAACCACTTGAGCTACTGAGGATTTAAGTCCCGTGGCGAAATTTTCAATTCCTCTCTTATCCGTTAACGTGGGTAGTTATATTGAGACGAAAGGTTACAGGTTCAAATCACGTCTGAGGCGAAATTTTTTCTTTCTTTAAAATTTATAGAAATTTATCCCAAGCACAGGGCAAGTGCTAAAATAAAATACCTTAGGGGTTGTTATGTATGTTACTTTATATAAGTTTTACGCAGACCAAATACGCCAGTTTAAAATATAATCCAAAAAAGATGTCTGTTAATATGCGACATTATGAATATTTGAAGTACAGTCATAATAAGCCAATACGAATACCGTCGTGTCAATAGAAATGTCATCATTTGACATATCATGGGGCAAGCAGGAAGAGAAAATTGTTCGTTGATTTGCGGGGTCAGCGAATTTTTCTTCGGTCGTTACCCCGCAGTTTAATGCACGAAAGTAACATTATTTTGGTGTTGTTAGCCACTAAAACGATCGATCTTCTGTAATTGGGATCGATTTCTGTCAACGGAATTTATTAAGGTACGGCTTACCAGACCTTCTTCATTGCGGGCTATTTATTAGAGACTGAAATCTTAACATGGCGTTCAATAGATTTGGGACGTTTCAAGAGATTTGGGTCGGTCACATACAGAAGTGTTCTAGAATCTTTGAATTTCGAACACATATTTCCATATCTGAGTTGATTTCTTTAGTACTTTTTTCTAAGTTTAAAAACAAACGCGTATTTTAAATTTAGAATTCCATTCATTTGTATTTAAAAATTGGCATTGAAACATCGCTTTTTATTTTTATCTCGCAACTTCAAACGATGAATTGGCACGGACTGAAATAACTTATCTTTTTTTAATATTTTATATTATAAAGTGTAATATATTTTCTTTTATTAACGTATTGCTAAATTTTCTTTTTATACGTGACTGCGACTAATTTTAACTTCTTGGGCTTCTGTTTGTTTACAGAGAACAACAACCTTTACAGGGCATAGGCTTCATGTAGGTATAAATTTCCTTTAATCACTACGTCATATTAGGGTTGACGATCGCAGGTTTTTGCCATGGAAATGCTGATGACCTTTCTAATACTTACGTATATGATGTTGTAAGGTGATGATTTTTGAATAATTTTATTCGTAGAATGAATTTATGAATATTATTAATGCAAATCAATATTTTTTAAAACACAGCTAATAAACACTAAAAATGTGAAAGAAATGTTGTTTAACCTGAAGTATGTTAAGTCTCAAAAGTTGTATGATTATAAAGTTAAAAATGTCATATTTTTATCAAAAAGAGTATGTTTGGACGCAATTATGTACGTACTTCGAAAGAGTCTAATAAAACATGTTCTACAAATAATTTTGCCTTTACAGACAACTTTTGATGTTTAATAAAATATAAAACTTCCATGGCCTGTCATAAAAATGAAAAAAAGTGTGAAAAACAAAAGGTTTGCAATTAATCAATCTTGACAAAGTACTAAAGGCTTGATGAGAGTTGTGTTTTGCTTTTTGTATGTTGTGTAACTGCCCCAAAAACATTTTTAGCACAATATTTTACATGCTTAAACATGTACTTATTACAGTTGTAAGTTACACTTTTAATAACACGGTGTAAAAGTTTCTTTATTAAACTTAAAAAATGAGGTTCTAAATAATTTTTATTTTGATCGAATAAGTGACACTATTATTATTTTTTATGTAATAGGTCAGCGGACAACCACACGGGTCTTCTGATGGTAAGAGATATCCGTGGCACGTGTTACAGGTGTGTCGCTGTCCTATGGCTGGGAAGTTAGGCTATATCGGCTATCGGTACGGCTCCGGACCTGAACACGTCAGTCATTATGACAACAGGAATAGGTAAGGCGGCGAAAGACTTGCCCCACCTAGGCATGTTGCTGCACAGCATACTATAACTAGTAGTATTAAACATTTAAGTAAAAATTTTCACGAATAATTTCAAATTAACCTATATGTAATTTTACGTATTGAATTACAGCTTATTTTCCACGTCTTATCAGGAAAATAAGAACAGTTTCGTCAATAATGCGGACTATAAAGTTCCTGATTTTGCTCTTTATAATAAATATTTGTTCATAGATTTCCATACTGGTCCAATGAAATGGTACTTTTCCTAATATTTACGAACAGTCTAAGTTTTTCCAAATATTTTCCGTAAAGAATGTTCATTATCATGTTCCAATTTTGTTCCCTAATTGTAACATGATTAAAATATATATTATATAAAACCAATACAGCCAGACCTACGACAACAGTCATCTGAACGGTCAAAAGCCGGGGTTCAAACAACACTGGTCCCGTGTATTTTGGCACATTCAACCCAGTGTCGTTCGTCGACCTACACCAGTTACTACTTGTATCCGTGATGACTTAAGCACTTGTTTAAATAATCATTATAAACAGTGCTGTCGTCACTTATGATTAATATTCACTTACTATTTGCGAATTTTGGATTTAGAACAATTTTATATAATTTTTAAAAATACGAATTTTTGAATTAAGAAAATATGAATTTTTAAAAATATGATCAATTTATTATTATGATTAATTTATTGATTTTTCTCCCGTGTTGGTCCGGGCTCCTTTGTAGAATAGAACTCCTTGCCAGGCAGCTCGTAAAAGGCGAGTAAAGGATCACCGTCACTAACACCGTGACGTCTGACTAGGTGGTAGAGTTTAGCAGCGACTCGCCTGGATTGGTACCACCGCCTTACCTATTCCTGCCGCCATAACGTCATGACGTGTTCCGGTTCGGAGGGTAAGGTAGCCGGTAAACTTGCTTATGCATGAGGCCTAAAATCCCGGCCTCAGGTTGGCAACGCACCATTACCACCTTTGGTGTCTCTAGGCGGCGTGAATTTCTTACCATCTGGAAATCCGTCTGCTTGTTTGCCTTCCAATATCATAAAAAAAAATACGAATTTTGAATTGCTGATCCAAGAATGGCGAATATTAAATTTGTAATATTCTTGACAGCTTTCAATTACAATTTAAAAATAAATATGTCAAAGTTTTAAATTTAAACTAAACGTGACAGTCGTAAGGATTTTAAATATTTTTTTAATTTTTGAAAAATACAATGGCTTAATAAGTTAATAATTGAATTGAAAGAACATGTAGTTGTTTGTATTTAAATGTTATACTTTTTAATATCGTGTTATATTTCTTATTTTATTTTTATATTCATTTAAAACCTGCATTCATTTATTTTTATATTCATTTAAAAAAATATTTATGTACTTCTTTAAAAAAGATTTATATCTTTATTTGCAAGATGAAAAAGCTCTTCTAAATTGGTACCACTGCCTTACCTATTCCTTACGCTAACGAACATGGTAATATTCATCATTGTCATGTTCCGTTCTAGAGGGTTTCCCAGCCGCTAAACTTGCAAATACGGCCTAGGATCCCAGCCACAAATAGCAACGCGACAGTATTGTTCAAGGTGTCTATAGATAACAAATGTCTATCAGGAAATGTCATATTTTTGAATGAATAATATTTGTTCTATTTAATATATCATTTATACTATATTACATATTATATATATTTATAACTTATTTTCATTTAAATAGCCTTCCAGTTTCACTTTTTATACCATAATCAGGGCTAAAACTTAAATTACTATGGATATTGGTGCCGATTTTGTTGTGTCACCGCTAAAGCTAAACTAACTTAAAATTTTCTAATATTAGCTTAATTTTAGAGAAACGGTATTCCGTTGTCACCATAGTTCTAAAATTTCTTTCTAATTTGACAGTGCTAAGACGGCGATAAATTGAATAGATAGTGATGTCCCTGTATTTACACATTCTTTACATACCATTATCGACAATGCGTCCGAGTGAGAATGAAAAAGAAATTACTTGAAAATGAGTAGTATTTTAAG